>JABFOV010000747.1:0-32417 GCA_022817685.1 Aradophagus sp. ZL-2020
GTATAACGAGGAGGAAGGAACCTGACAACGAACTATGTAAATGTGTTTCGCTTGAATGTTTCCCCGAGGGGAATCTGACACAGACGACTTGGATCAGTCTCATTAGATCTTAAAGACTTGGAATAAAGAACTACGAATAGTATTTGTTTGCGAAATTTGCAAAATGCACATCAAAACGAATTTTGAGAATAATTGATGGATCTGATTAAAAATTAAAAAATAATTTTCCTAATAATTCTCCTTTGTTCAAAAAGTTCGATGATGTTCAAATAATCGTGCATCGTCACAAGATGCAATCGTCGATTCACTCGTGCGAAAACTCAGTTTTATGGAAAAATATCGCCGGCAGTAAAGGGATCCTAAACCGCATAAACTGATTTCCTTCGAATTGCACTAGCTGTGGAACGGCGCAAAGAAGAAATTAATAAGATGAATGTATAGAAGAATCGGAGGATCCGTAGACGAGTTTGCTTTACTAAAGCAGAAATTACGAGTTTACTCTAGTGTCTCGCTGAGAGGAAGAGGAAAGCTTAATGAAATTAATGTGATATTCAATTATAAGAGTACACGTCGACGCAGGGATATAGAATTTCGTTCGCCATCAACCGTTCGATACCCCTTCATTTTTTACGGTAGCCAAGTGAATCGTAAAAGCAAATTGACACTCGACCATTGATATCTCCGTATTTTATATCCGTCTTCACTTCTACATTATGCACTTTGAAATCAATCCAAAGGGTTCGATAAAATATGAAACATGTCAGTCTAAATGGTTCAACGAATCATAAAACATGCCAAGCCGAATGGGTCGATGATTTAGAAAACGTTTGAACAACAAGACGAAGGCGAAGACGATGACAAAGGTGAAGACTCGAAGAAGTAATTTGATGATAAACAAAAGCTTAATCTTCTATTTCGAAAGACGTTTCTCCTGGAATGAACAAGGCGCGGTCAATGGGGGGGAGGGATGGATTAAACAAAAATGAGACGAAGTTAAAAATGGGAGGGAGAGGAGGGAAAACAAAAAGAGAGAGGCGAGCGAAAAGTGAGCAGAAGTGGAGGAGCGTCTTCGGAGCTCGACTGTTCTCCCGATGGCGTAAAAACGGCTGAAACTGTCTGCATTAACGGAGGGGATGATACTCGGGAGACGGAGAGTTCGTGGAGGGTCGGAGGATGATTTAATTAGTTAATTGTGCGTCATTCATCCGTCTATTCATTCCCTTGCCTCCCGGCGACCAACTATTCCCTACCTTCGCAACTACCCTCCCGCTGCCACCACCAAAGGTCGTCACGGTGTTACCATGACGACTAACCAACCACCCACAATCCATTCTCTCGGCCTCTCGCTCGTTCTCTCTCCGACAGCCTCTCCTTCTCCTTCCTAGTTATGACTGTCTCATGTCGTTTACTTTCGATACAAACCGATCTCGATCCAGGCAAGTAACTTTGGATTGTTCGACTGTTGTAATTTTCGACCGTTGCTAATGATATGATGCTTGTTGGGAAAATAAGTCGAATACTACTTGTCCGAATAACTGTCAAGATTTTATCATGTGGTGCCAGTTATTTGCTATCATTTTGTCGTAAATTAAAGATTTAAGGTACTTGGTAGGTACTCTGCGGAAAAAGGTATATGTTGGAATATTGAACAATTGGTTGAATCAAATATTGGGAATTAAGTTTAGTGAAAGTGGTCCAAGATGATTTGATGGCCTTAATATCAATGCTAGATATGTATTTTTAGAATTGAATATAATAAATCTTAACTGAAATTTTATTATCTTAGGTAGAATGAAAGTGTAGGATAATGAATATCAAATATTGTTAGCATTAGGTACCATTTTATGAACATTTTACTGATATAACTCAGGGTACTCTAAATTTTGCAAATTTAGAATTATAACACATGGAATGTAAAAGTATTTCAGAAGCATCAAAATCAAGGGAAATTCTCACGATTTAATGAATTGAAAACTTGTCAAAAAATTGAATGTCGGATGTAAGGACCTGAATATTAAAGGTCTAGTCTGATGAAAATCTGAGCAGACAGTCAGTAATAGGAACCGTTTCGAGCAGTATGGGCCACGCGAAATGCGAAACAGGATGTTACACATCGGGTAACCAAGATCTGTTTACTTGCGGATGGCCAAACTAGCTAGCAGCTAATTCAGAAACGCCATTACCTACCGCCTATACGTTTGCACGTATGTTCATGTATATGAGCCTATGTAATGACGATCCACAGAGCTGATTCGCATTGCATTTGCGTTACAGATAAACACTGCACCTCAACACACAAAATTGCACGTAACGCTCGTATTAAGATGTCATTATCTCGTTTGGAGTGTCAAAATAAAAATCCTTCAAACTTGACACCTCTGTACCAAAAACTGAAAGACAACTATGGTTAATGTTTTAATTTTGATTGAGATTTGGGTTACGAAAAGCAATGCAAAAATTTACCATATTATTTGTTCATTTTTATCAAGTTTTCCATTTTCACCGATCTGAGTTATATTTTTTGTAACGAGAAAGTTCATCTAGATTCAAAATGTTTTCATAAACTTTTTTGTTCTAGTAAAAAAATTATTTGCTTCGTTCAAAAATGAAATATACTAACATCACTCGCCTTTGATTTGTGATACCAAAAGTATTTTATCCCCTCTTCTTTGTTGGTATCACTGGTCTTCGGGCTAGAATACCAACCATATTTTATTTTTCGGCAGGAAAAATATCGTATTCGGCTCGAAAAAAGTAACGTTTACGTTGGTAACCCTGCGGACTACCAACTTAAAACTCATTTTTCCCTCGTCGAGCAATATACCGTTTCCAGTCTCTTTCTTCTGGAAATTGTTGCCATATTTTGTCGGAAAAATGAATGAGCTGTTTGACAATGCTAAAGACGAGTAAGAAATAAACGAAGAAGCAGAAGAAGGATTTAATTTGAAAATTAATCTTGCCAAAAGCAGAAGCGTCATCCATAAGCATCGTTTCAAGCCAACTGAGGCAAAAAAGAAACGAAACTTTTGCCTCGCGATTCGGACACGCGTATAAATTTACGAACACCCTCTCGACAGACAATCGTACGATAAAAAGCAAAGTTGAATCGCGCGCGATTACGGCAGTATGTATTTGGCTGGAAGCAGTAACATCACGAATGTTTACGGCGTGATTTGTGGCGACCTGCGAGCTGAGTTCGAGATTAAATTTCGCCGTTCCGGGTAAGGAAAATAGCCCGATAAAACTTGGCCAACTTATATCGTTGGGCGCGGGGCTCGCAGGCGGCGTTATAAAGTATAAATAAGGGAAAGCGTACGTTGGTATGCGTGCACACGTAGCATCGTAATCACACGTCGTAGACTGTGTTTGTGAACAACGTTGGCTCGCCATTCGCTCTACGTGCGGGATATTATCTTCCCACGTATACATTACAACTTCCTCGCGCCGTCGACGTAGATTTACGTCATTTCGGCTCGCAAAGTTCGCTTATTAATTTCCAAATTAACGTATCGATTTATTTTCGGATTATTGCAAAGTAGTCGGTTGGCTAACCGATCAGCCGAGAAACTTTTCTTTTTGATTGATAGGATTTTCCTCACTCAAAAATAAGATGCGTTGCTATCACTTGTCTTCGGCTTGCGGTGCTTAACAAATTAAGTCATAGTACGTTGCACGTTAACTTAACGAGAAAAAACGTCGATTTAACGACTGTATCACGTGATCCAATAGAGGAACAAAATTAAATTTAAATCGACTTTAAAAATAATGTTATACAGAATTGTCGACGTTGATTCGACGTCAGAGACAATAACGTACCTCTCTACCATGCCCACATGGAAAAAAAAATTCGACAAATTTAGCAAATAACCATCTTATACCAATTTTTCTAAGAGTCTTTTGAACCTTTTGCAAGCCATCTGCACCATTTTTGTATAAGCGGCTTGCAAAAGCAGTATAGACCACGCACGAATCGGTATAAAGTTTGTAACTAAAATTTCACAGAATAATTGTTTACTAAATTAGAAAATCTTTCTCATACATCGTCTATTTTTTTTTTCTGCGTACCTACTGCGTAAGGAAAACCGTACACGGAAAAAAATGTTTGAATTCACATGTGCGCTTGTGATATGTACATCTCTACCTTCTGTGAATCGTACAAACATTTTACAATATAAAAATCCCACTCTAACTTCATTGAAAATACAAAAATCGTCTTTATACGCATGCGCGTAAAGTTGGCAACAGACAGTACGACATGAGATTTTCACATCTTGGAATTTTGTCGGTAAAAAAAATATCTTTAAATATTACAAATACGTCAGACTGTGTGATCAATATATTAAGGACTTGTGTAATTCACACAAACGTTTTTTCCGTGTAAGCTGTTCCAACAGCTATTTACCTTGAATTCGCTCGGAATAGGTAAATCTAAACGAATTAGCCGAGCAAGTGAACTCCAGTTGAGCCGAGGAGCGTCGTTAAACGACGACGTCCGCGTAACTTTTATTATTATTAAAATCGGCATCGCCAAGAGAAGAAATGGATTAAGGCGGTGTCGGTCGAGACGGCGATGCCGGGGCGGAGCTTGGCAGCGCCTTGCGCCCTCGTCTCGCGTGAAGCTGCATGCGCCAGATGCCGTTGTAATTCGTTTCAACGCCCCACTCCTTGCTGCAAACCCCCCCCCCCCCCGCCGCACCGTCAGGAACCGCGAAGCGCCGTAGTTAGTGTCATTATACCTTTTCGTTCTCTTCCTCGCTTCTCTCTTCAACATGCTAATACTAATTTGCTATTCGTTATAAGCTAATTAAGAGCAGTATTAGCTTACTTGTTAGCACGGTTTGATATTAAATGAAGTTAAAAACGTTTTTCCCTTCAATTTGGGATAGTAAAATGCTTGGCCGAAGATCTCTTAATTGACGCCCTCGCGACGAATTCAGGTTCCGAATTGACGAAGATGTTTAATTGCTCGCGATTGAACACGTTAAAGTCTTCTTCGAATACTTTCGGTTTAAGATCTTTGCGAAAAACACTGCAGTCGTTTACTATTTAATATCGACGGCTGGGAAGAAGCCTGACTTTTAAATTTGCAATGGCAAACCCACATTTCGAAATTTGGAAGTAAAAACCCCCATTAACGAATGGACAATGAAGAATCTCCGTTAATAAATTTGTAGTGAAGAACCCTTCCCCAAATTAATGAAGAAAAATCGCCATTCTTGAACCTCAAGGAAGGACCCCTATTTTCCACCTTGCAATAAAGATTCCCGATTATTAAATTTACAATGAAGAGTCCCTACTCCGAAATTCATGATGAAAAATCCTCATTCTCAAATTCGTAATGAAACATTCCGAGTTATAGGAATGCTTCATTCCTAATTTAACAATAAACAAGGAATGGGTTTTTCATTGTGATTTATGAGAATGGGGGTTCTTCATTGCCAATTCAAAAATAGAAGTTTTTCATTGCAAATTTGGCAACGGGAGTCCTCGTTGCAAATTTAAGAATGACAATTCTTCATTGTCAATTTAAGCATGGGAGTTCTTCATTGCCAATTCGGGAACGAGAACTTTTCATTGCAAATTTGGGAATGGGAGTTCTTCGCTGTAAATTTAAAAATGGATGTTTTTCCTGCTTATCATCCATACATATATCCGTATCCATATACTTGAAACGAAAATTGAACTTTAGATACCAACTAATGAAATTACCGCATTTCAAATCCAGGTCAACTTGTTTGAAGTTCAACTTCAATTTATATACATACTGCAAAACCGAATTTTTTTGTTCAATGAGGAAAGTAAGTAGTAAACTTCTCGAGAAATTCGAGCGCACGTACATTTGGCGGTAATTCGGTCGTTTAGGCGAGCGGCGGGTTGGCCGCGCGGTACGCGTTAAGTACAAATAATGGCTGGTGTTTACTGCCGCGATGATCGGCCGGGCTTTAAGGGTGGCTTGAAACGACTAATGGTACCTCAAATAAATTAAATTATCATAATAAAAGAGGCTGGCGCAGCGGCGTCCCGAGGCCGACGGACCGCGTGTGTTTCGAATACAAGAGAGCCCGACCGACAATGAATAGCGATTGTCCACTCGATAAAGCCACCCTCCCGGGACAGGCCCCCCCGACCCCCCTTGTTTGCCGACATCTGTCATCGTTTATCCACGACGATTGGCCCTCCTTCTTGATTCCTTGGCGCCTTGTAAGCGCTCGGGGTCAATACTTCCACGTTCGCCAGTCCCCCGTTCAATCGAAGATTTTTCGATTCCGATGTCATATAGTGAGAATCTCAGAATTATTAATTTTCAAGATCAAGTTAATGCGCGTTTACCGTCGTTAGAGGTTTCTAAGTGCAGCTAACAGAGAGATGTTTTAAGACGGTTCTTTTAGTCTTTGTTAATAAGTTAGGACATTTTTAAATAAGCTTTTTTGTCCGAATGAAATAACATACAATGTAAATTAGACGTAGATTAGACGTTTTCAACGTTAATTCAACGGAAATTCGACGTTGCAATTTTTGCGCTGTACGGGAATAAAAATTGCCTAATAGTTCACCTGAGATTGTCTAAGCCTTGATTACTATTCAAAGTAAAAATAATCTAGTAACTTTGTTATCATAGAAGAATTTTGGTTATTTTTGACATAATTAAATTTTCGAAACTGCAGAAAAGCTCAAAAGGTACGTTCATTTAATGCGAAATTCTGTTTTGATCAAACGTTAAATAATTCTAAAGTCGACCTAATTGGAGCATAAGGATCCTGACGTCATTCATATCACCTTTCATAACGGGAGTAACGTGTTTATTAAACGAGGCAATCGAGTTTTATAATAGGCCATAAATAACGTAACATTGTTGTTGAGGTAAACTCGGATCTCGAGGAACGAATAATACCTGCAATTTTTTATGGAACAGTGACAAAAGGATGGAAGACCCCCATTTGAATGAGGTTATGAATGCGTGGTTGTAATTGAAAATGGCAATGAAAATAAATCACTTGGCCGAGTCAGCGGGGGGCCCCCGTGAAATCCGTCGATATAATAATTGGTGCGAAACGACGAACGTGAAATGAACAAATGGACCATATGTGTCGAGAATGTAGGGGGTAACCGGAATGGCCCGTTGGCTCAACTATGGGACACATATAGCAAGTAAACGCTATGGTTTGTATAGACGCTGAACAGTCGCGGATCATTAATCATGACGTTAAATTGTCAATAATTTGATCAAAATTAGCAGTTAAGTCACTTTGTCACGATTTTTTCAATGAATACGCGTTAATACGCCTTATTTCGACGTTACGTAAACCTTCTTCAACCCTCAATACCTAGGTTGTATTTAACGTCAAAATTCGGTTAATATTTTGTGTAATTTCAACGTTATTTTATTTGACAAGTATATGATTAACATATTTCCTTAACAGACTGCGAGAGTTTAACAAACGTTTAAAAATCGTTTCCATAAAGCGGTCTTTTTTTTATAAGAGTTTTGAAATAAGATTTGAACATTCGAAAAAAACTTGAACAATACATCACTTAAATAAAATGAAATCGTCTTAATTCTACGTTAAAAATACATTAATTTAACATCATCGTCTAATCGCAAATATTTATATTTGAAGACATTTCAACAGTGTATAAATGTACTATTAGAAAAAAGTGCAAAGACCTTATTTCAACGTTTTATAGACCTTAAATCAACATTATTCAAAGCAACGTTTCAAACAACAATAGAATATTTGTCTCCACGTTTGAACGTTATTTTACCATTCTTTAAACCTCTATTACAGTCGCGTGAGAGATCTCTATTTCGGATGGAAATTGAATATTGAAATGACCACGGCGGAATCACTGTAACAGAGGTGTTTGTTTCATGAAAATCATGAATTCATTGCAGCCTCGGCGGCAAACACGCCGAACAGATAAGTAAATAAATAATCGGAGAGCGTGCAAACGCACAATGGCTGCAGGTGTGCGTTATTTGTTTATCGGGCGTGAAATTGGACGCCAGGAAAAGAAAATATCTGAACGAATTGATCGACCCTTCGAGCGCAGTGATACCTGCCAAACGTAAAGCGGCCTAAGTGACTCACCCCGCGCTAACTGTTAATCCGTGAATGAATGCAACTAAACGCCGCCATGTGTACAAACACTGACAGCCGGTCTTGCACTTGCTCGCGGACTTAAAATGTCGCCCACGAGTGCTTCGCCGTGACGTCACGCGAAAACAGTTTAACATCAATTATTAGCTGGGGTGCGCGTGTTCTGAACAAACTCTCGTTATTTCCCCCTTTTTTTTCGTTTTAGCTAGAACAACATTTAACACTTACTAAAGTAGGCACTGAAATAATGCAATTTGTTGCGAACAATCTGCATTATACTTCGTAATATGCCTTTTTTATTATACAGTATGTAATGTGCAATATGCAGTTTGCAATATCCAGTATGGAATTTACAGTATGCAATTTATAGTATACAATTTACAATATGCAATTTCTAGTATGTAATATGCAATTTGTAGTGTGCAATCTGTAATGTGCAGTATGCAGTTTGCAATATTCAGTATGCAATTTACAATATGCAATTCGTAATATGTAATATGCAATATGCAGTTTGCAATATCCAGTATGGAATTTACAGTATGCAATTTATAGTATACAATTTACAATATGCAATTTCTAGTATGTAATATGCACTTTGTAGTGTGCAATCTGTAATGTGCAGTATGCAGGTTGCAATATTCAGTATGCAGTTTACAATAAGCAAATCGTAATATGTAATATGCAATTTTTAATATGTAAAATGTAATATGCAATATCTAGTTTGCATTACACAATATATAATATGCAACGCGTATGCAGCAATGTGCAATATGCAGTTTGCAATATGCGATTTGCAGTATACAGTATGCAATATGCAAAAAGCATTATGCAGTATGCAATATGTAATTTGCATTATGCAATGAGTAAATAGCAATATACAATATACAGTTTGCTGCGTTCAATATACACTATAATAAAAAACAAGTTTGTATACTATTTTAAATTTACGCAAACACTGGTCATTGATGACAATCAACTGATTTTTGATTGAATTTACTAATTTTTTCAATTGTGCCAACAGAAAAATTACAGTTATTACCGGATAACAACCGATATTGGGTAAAATTTTTCTCACTATACCACTTCAACTTTTTCGCTTCAAAAATAATCAAAGTTTGACTTTGTTGTAAAAAACAAAAATAAAAAAAATCAAAGAAAGCAAAACGTAACAACGTTCCATCAATGATTATCATCACTTTATCTCCTCGCGATCATCTTCCATCATCATCTCTCATTATTACTCATATTTCAACAATAATCATCTTTCCCCAAAGATAAATTCAATTTCAACATCAAATCACCTAATGCGTTTCCATTAGACAATTTCGACAATTTCTCGGAAACGTTACAAGAAGAGCGACATGTTAGCCCGTCGCCTTTGTAAATACACTTATTCGTAATTTATGGCCGCGAGTGACATCTGCAAATTGCTCCGATCCGCGTCCTCCCCCTCGCCGGTGTGCCCCGGTTTCTTGATAAACCGTATTGTAACAGTTACGCGCAAGTTGAAAGTTAATGTCCGGGCCAAGCGGAGATCGTTATGTTCGTTCTGGTCCGCGCTTCCTGAACTCTCGAGCGTGGCCCTCGATCGAAAGTCGTTTGTCGAGCTAATCGCAGGGGCGGCCTTGCCGTTCTTTACCCCAACTAACCCCAACTTTCGGGACTATCCCCAGCCACGATAATTACATTAGCATTCTATGATTTTTATTGGATCATTCGGCGGAGTACACACAGGGGCACACGCGCCAATATAATGTCAACATCACGACTGCGCGACGACAGATTTTAACATTAATTATTCATTTGGCCGAAGGAAATATTTAATGGATTAAATGCTTTATTGAAATTGCCGCCCTCGCTTCGTTAATTGCCTGATTTCACCTCCCCCCCCCTCTCTTTGTGGTGTCGCGCAAAGTCGGATTCTGGTCGTGAAATTTCACGTTTCGCTTCGTTAGGACATTTGAGAGCCCTGAGGTGATTCTTTTATCACTGGACTGCAATTCTGTGAGTTTGAGAGAATCTTGTTTATTTTCTAGTTATTATTGTTTTTCTTTTGTTCGAATTTACAGATTGGCACAAAATTTGAGGTGGACAAAAATGGTTTAATTATTTTACAAGCTATTAAAAACAGTTCATAAAATTCCACAGATTTGTTATCGTATTCTATAAAAATTGGGATTTAATTTTATACGTCATAAATTTCAGAAATGTATGAAACTGTAACAATTTTCTCAACTTTGTACAATACAATTTACATAAAATTATCATAGAAAATATAAATATATTTGTCATTAATTATACTGTTTTTATAGTACCATTTTACATTTTTTCAATACTTTCTACAAATTTCAACAGTTTTTTTCCATGTACTTTTTACTTTGTTTACATATTAAATTTTTTATCATGTTGTAACTAAATGTATTTCAATTTGTTCATCATAAAATAATTTATCCCCTTACATTTGTTGCAGGTTGTGCGGCGCAACATGCCCTTCTTGGAAAAACAAGAAGACCGAGAACAGCATTCACGTCTCAGCAACTTTTGGAACTCGAAAAGCAATTCAGGCAAAATAAGTATCTCAGTCGACCGAAGAGGTTCGAGGTGGCGACATCTTTAATGCTCACAGAGACGCAGGTAAGATTTACTTTTACTACTTCGACCGAAAAACAGAGTGCATAATAAATCTGGAGAAATAAATTCAAAAATGTTACTGGGACGATGTTGAATAACTAACATCACGTCCGATAAAGTTAAAACGGATCTGGTAGAAATGCTTGTCAAACGAGAAATTGATTTATAGTTTCGAGAAAATAAAAAAAGGGTTTCATAAAATAAAAAGGACTTCATTTCGAAAATATATATAAAAAGAAACATGTTTTTTAAATCGCTTGGTCGAAAATTACTTTTTCGTTTGCTACATCGTTGACTACGATCACTGATGCTAATCGCTTTAAACATAAACTAAATTTCAATGTTAATTTAATGTTATATCGACGTTAAAATTTCATCCATTTTCCGTTTTCAGACTACTCATCTTTGACGAAGAGATTAATAAAACGGATAATTTTAAACTAACAAATTATCAGTTCCTATAGATCATTAATTTAATCTCCTTTCCCGACATCTAATAAACATTCGTAAAATCAAACGTCAATTTTACACCCCTTAAAACGAACTACGATTGCTAAGTGCTCAAAATTGCTTTCAATGTTACTTTATCATCGAAATATATTTCCGTGTTACCCCGCGATTGTATTTATCAAAATTATCCGACGGGTAAATGATAAATGATGCGAAAATGATGAAAATACAGACGTGACAACTGTTAAAAGCGAAACGCCGTGTGGAAGTGATGGAGGGGAGGGGTTGGGGGTGGGAGAAAGAGAGTGCGAGTAAATACTACGAGATGCCTTGAGAGAAATCCCTGAATAATCCGTCCCTCTGAATCTCGCATAGTTCAACAACTTAAACATAACTCCGAAGCTTACGAGTCCTGACGGATCACTTAGCAAACAGAGCCGAAAGTCTGAATTATGGCGGTCCCTGATTTGTTTCGATATTTCCGCGATTCTACAGCCTCGCGAGACTCTATGACGTGTCATCGATTTTCTTCTTTTTTACTTTAGCAAAAACAGAAGAGTGGGAGGTTCTTTTAATCTGTCTGTGATATTAGAATGTGTTTCACACCGAGAAAACCATATTTAACAATACATGTTGTACTTATTTCACACTGTAATCGATAGAGTACAAATAGAAATTCGTAATTTACTTTGTTTTTACTAATTTACTGTACGCTTCGAGATTAACGCGATTGGTATTGTAAAAAGCGCCATCTACAACTCAACTCAGGTGGGCCATTGAAAATTTGAAAAGTGCCATCTACAACTCAGGTAGACCGAACTTGCTGCGCCAAATTATTTGTAGCGAAAATGAAAATGATTTATTTTCTAGATGAATATATTAATATTCATCTAGAGAAACGGACTGCGCAGAATACAGTCCAGGTTTTTATGGTTATTATCTACACAGTCATTGTTGAAAAAATAAGTTTCTCAATGTCGTTCTTTGATCCATAATATAATATTAACAAACGTTAATAACAAACTACGACTAACAAACGTTGGAAACTTCAAGTACATCAATTTGCAGTCTAAAAAGTATAGGAGTAAAAAACAAATCTATCTTTCACAATAAAAAAAAAGTATGTAAGAATCGGAAACATGATCGATAAATTCCTCTTGGTTAAGCGTCTGGTCTATTTCTGATAAAAAAATTCGATAAGAAAAAAATATGTACCCATCGAATAATCGTTCAATAAATACTCAACAACTTTTACGTTTCACGTCGTAAAATTGAATATCTCAAATAATATTTGTTTCTAGTGAAAAGGTAAACTTAAATATTATAATCTCTCCAGCAGACTCGACTTTTATCTTGACATCCCCGCGTCAGATTTCTTATTTTTCTTTTCTTCAGCCATTATTACTAAAGTCAAACGAATCGAACTTTTCCTTGAAGCGTATTTAAAACGATAAAAGAATGAGCAGAGACTAATAGCATAAATGGGAAGTAATTCGTATATCATTTTCATGACGTTATATGTCTACATAGATGAATACTTTTATCGGTAAATAAAGATAAAAGCATCGAATTTCGTTCAATTATCTCTTCTTTTTTTTCTCTCTTTCTGAAAATTGAACGATAATTTAAGAAAATCGTTTATCTATAAAGATATATAAATGTACTCGTAAAGTTAGATTCAAATTTTTCCCTGGTTTTCGGTATTTTAATTTTTCAAATCGAAAATGTACGAATCAATATAATTATAATTTATTATAATTATTTAACGACTTTGTACATTGTTATAAAAAAAGGAAATTGTACAAAACTGAGTCGACTTTATATCTCTTTTATTTGCCCCCCCCCCCTCCCCCTCATGCCGAAATCACCGGGATCAGAAAAATTGATATCACCGGCAAAAATATCAGAGTTTGCTCGGTAATTGCGAAAAGCGAGACAAAAAGGGAAAAGAGAAGGAAAAAGGGGTGACGGAAGAATTGCCGCGCGCGCCGTATCCATCCATCCACCTGTGTATATTCGAATAATAAATGTGTACATATGTATATATATTTGAAAGGGAGTAGACGGTGTCGAAAATCAGGATGAAGACTGGCGATGGAGCGCGCGTACCGTCGACGTGCGATACGTTCCATCGTTGGAAAGATTTACACCGCGCGTGATGGCGCGGAGAACAGGGGTGCGAAACCGAGAAAAATCAAGTTTATCCGTCATATGTATAGATAGACATACATACGGCCATTTCTATGCTGCGGCACGCGTCTTTTTCAATTGCCGGAACTTCGTTATTTAATGGTCAATATTTATTTTTTTATTTATTTATTTAAATTAAAATCAATTTTTTTTGGAAAAATTATATTTTATAAAGTATTAAAATTGCAAAAAAAAATTTAAAGAGAATTGTTGGAAAAAAGGTTTATTTAAACGTATACTGACGTATACTGACGACTTTATTTAAATGTATACTGACAAGACCAAATGGTAAACTGGTACAATTTTTCCACTAAAGTGGTAAATTTTAGAAATATTTATTAAGTATATAGATATTTTCAACACATTTTAGGCAATTCAGGAATTTTTTTTTTTTTTAAGCAATTTAGCTAACAGACTCAGATATACATATACACATCAGTATAATATATATTTTTATCTGCTACTTTTCTGTTATAAATGTTGATTGATCCGCAGGTGAAAATCTGGTTTCAAAATCGGCGAATGAAATGGAAGCGAAGCAAAAAGGCGCAGCAAGAGGAGCGTTCGAGCAACAAAATAGGCGACTCCGGGAGCAACCCGAGTCGTAGCGTCGAGCGCGAAATAAGCAACGACATCACCAACTCGGCGAGCGGCGCCGAGGACACGATGGACACGACGCCGCGCGAGAACGCGAGGAACGCCGAGCTCCAGGAGTCCCTTTACCGGCCATATGTTGTTTAAACTTATCATTAACTTTGACCGAGGGGCAGGTTTGCTCGTTCAATCTCGTATCGCCATATTCTTTTATATTTGCGACAAGGAGAAAAATAAAGCGCCACTATTCGGACGTTGAATTTCGCGATGTCTCAATTCATTTGAGCATAATCGGTTGGAAATTTAACGACTTTATTAAAAATATATCTAAAAACATTTGAATTCAAAACACTATTTTTGATTCACTTTTAATTTTTGAATAAAAATGTCGAATTTTGAGTCAAAATTTAAATTTCTGCAAAAAAATGTTTTGAGAGTGAACTGTGATTGAACGCTGAAAATATTCTGTTAATCAAAACCAAAATCAACTTTTTATAGTTACTTGGAGTAATTATATTATTACATAAACATGTGTTGAGTAAGATATTTTCAATAAAAAATACTTGTATGTCTTACGATAAGACAGTTCTTGTAAAGGCCAAGTTTTAAAAACACATTTTACAGTCCTTCAAAATTTCGCTCGTGCTTCGTGGAACATTATTTTTCTCCATTGTTATTTCACGTACTATTTTTTTATTATCATAATCACTAAATACAAATTTTGATAGACTAATTTTTTCACGAAAAACAAATTAAGAAATTAAAAAAAAATTTTAAATCGATCAACAAACTCGTGTGGAAATAGTGAAGTGTTGTTTTACACAAAACGTAATCTTTTTGTTTACAGTATTATATACACAGTCTAAAAAAAAGGGTGCAAACATTTTTCTACGAGTGGCGCCAGTCACGAGTGTAAGACTACATTTTTCCCAACGCGTTGTCGTGGAGAAAGTAGTCGTTTTCTACACTAGAGAGGAAATTGATTGCTTTCTCCACGAGTGTGGAAAGTAATCACTTTCTCCACGACCACAAGTTGGAAAAAATTCTTTTAATTTCCGCGGTTTGCATTCAATTCTAGTCAGTTTAACACCAAATAATGGAAATTGTCGCAATTGTTCTTTTTCTGTTTTCTAATTTGTATAAATTTATAACATTTTACAAACGTTAAGTTAATTTTTAAAGTGTACAAAAGAATAATTCCTATCGAAACGACGAACGCCCATTTCGTGTAACCAGGCCGAGCTCACGTTGAACCGCCATTTCGTGTGACACGTCTGGTATATAAATATGTATATGTTATGTAAAGGTGTAATAAGAATGAATGTAACGCGACCGATATTCTGAGAAGAATTGCATGTAAATAATTGAAGATCGTATTGATTCGAGTCAATGTAAATAGGCAGCTATAACGTAACGATAAAGTAAACGTAGACAATTGAAAGGACGGGGCAATGTCGTCATCCAATTTTGTCTTGCTCAACTGACGATCAAACATTTAAATTTCATCTGTGTGACGAATGCCTGTATACACCCGCGATAGGGAACAATTACGAATCATTGTCGACCCTTGTTAAACGGTCTCATTAAAACTCATTAAAAACTATTGAATTTTCACTAAAGTTCCATTCGAAACGAATAGTTTTCAGTCGTCATTTCGTCCAAGTCAAATACCAATGAAAATTAATTCGAAAAGAGATGGTATTTTAAGTAACGGGATTGAATCGGTAATTATCGATTGGTTTCTACAAAATACTAGTGAATTGGATCAATGGGCAATATACTTATTCAACCTCATTATTTAATTAACACTTCGCTTATTTTACATAGGTTTTAATTGGTATTTCATGTGGACAAAGTTACGATTAAAAACCATTCATCTCAAATAAGAATCGGACATTTTTAACTAGGGAAATCGCTTAATGACGGTTATAAGTGCGACTGCATTTACCTCGCATCAAAATTAGGATTGTCAAATTAAATTGAAGAATTCGATAACAATTCAAACATTCGTTAACGTTGTTTTTTGTTAAAATAAATGCATTATTTTCATAATAAGTGAAATCCACTTTTCATAAAAATAATCCACTTGTTTTAAACTGATTTCTGTTTATCTCTTTTCAGGATAATTTAACGATTTTTCAAAAATAATTGAACTTTTGATTGAGCAAAAAATTAAATTAAAAAATATTTTGTTTTCTTTGACAAAAAATTGTTTTTCTTTTTTCTTCCTTATGAAAAATTCGAACTCGCATTTTGACAAGCCTAATAAATACATCTGACGAAGATATGTGAATTGCAAATACGTCAAGAATTGTTTTAATAAAGATATCTAAATTTAAGACGCGAGCATTTTAAACAGAAAATTATTGATTGATTTTAAGATATCAAATATTATAATAAATAAACAAATATTTCCAAGCATCTTAAATTTAGTTAATTATGTCTTACATTGTGATATATTTATTAGAACAGTTTTCGATGAAAAGCGCGTATTGAAATAATGATTTATGACAATTGCATTAGAAATGTGTTAATCTCGTTCAATAATTTTTCCCGTACATACAACATTTTATATTATGTTAACTTAATTATATGTTTGTAAAAGAAAAATGCGGTTTAACTATTTTGAAAAATAAGAATAAAGTATTATTTTGCTCCCACTCGAAATGAAACCTTTTCTTTACTTCCGGTTTTACACCAACTTTTAAATGTACGCATAAAGTATTTACAGTAAATACTCTGAAATAATGATTTGCTTGATTCAACCAAACCATTTGATTGAATCAACTAAACGATTTGGTTGAATCAACCGAATCCCTTTTTTTTTCAGTGTATAAATTAAAAAACGATTAACACTCCACGTGCAATTGTCGCAAATAACCAGCGTGATTTTTAAGCATGTAAGTGTGTAACTTATGAGCAAATAAATAACGAGTTCGGATGCAATGGATGTACATTCTCTACCACATAATTTATAGCGATAACTGATATTACTAACGGCATAATACGCGCATAAGTGAGAAGTGTTCGAAGATGAAATGCAAAGCATAGTATGTTATATATATATATAAATATATAAATAAAGAAACTATATATATACAAAGAGTTCCTAAAATAAACGATTCAAAGCAAGCTTGTAATGTCGATTTTTATCTAATTTCACTAAAGCTCACTCCCGCGCCGAAAGTGCAACGCTGCCATTTCCGACGGAGGAGCGCTCATGTACGAATACCTCGCGAAATAGCGCTTACGGGATATTTTCTGCACATCGGTATTTATGACATGCTAATCCCCAGTTACGAATTCCGCGTAACTCAGCCGCAAATGGGGTTTGGTACACGTACGCAAAACGAAAACTCGAGGAAAGGCATTCGCATGGAAACATCGTTCGGGGGGAAAAGAAGAAAAAAAATTAACCATGGGAATCAAGCTTTGTTTGATGAGAGCGGATCAATGATCGGCTCGACTTTCGTCGCCCCTTGCCACCACTTTCAATTAGATTCTTAACGCTTCTTTTGAATTTTAATTTTATCAAACGCTTGGAAAGAAAGTGAGGTGGCTTAAAACTAATTCACTTTGGGAAACAAAAATGATTTGAGGGAAGAAAAACGAATGATAATGAAATGGAATGTCTCATTTTGAGACATTCCATATGTATGAGACACTTTTTTCGAGGGGTTTTCTTTCTGCAAATAGAAACTGTTTAGGTATCATACCTGAACAGTACCAAAACGAATGCCTCATTGTGAGATATTTCTTATAAATGTGAAACTATTTTGATGAGTGTTTGAGTTCTTATTTTAAATGGATGATTGACTCATGAGATTGTTATTACGACATACAAGTCAAATACTTCATTCTTTCCAGTTTGCAGGTAGAGACTGTCCAGATATCACATCTGGATTGTTTTGAACCACTTTGACGTCTAAGACACTGAAAGTGTCTCAATTTAAAACACTGTTGGGGTTTAAGATACTATGTGTCCCAGTTTAAGATACTAGTGTCTAAAGACTAGACAGTTATTTCTTGAATGAACAGTTTTTGTAAAAGGTTTATGCTAATCAAAAACCTTGGCTCGACTCCCATGTCGTAACATTTACGTAATTCACCACACGAGATGCTCACCTGGCTGAAGAAGAGTTTTATGTTCAAGTTCTTTTTTGCTTGAAACATAATATACGGAATAGAGAGATAAGCGACATAAACGACGTTATGGCGCCAACCCAGCAACTTCCTTTTTTTCACTCAAATCCAGACATTTGGCATCAACGCCGACCAAGTTAATGCCGCAACAAAATCTGCTCATCCGAGAAAGTACGCCGAGATTACAGTCTACATTATTTTGCAAAAACAAGTGTCTTATTTTCAGACACTTTTGACTCTTAGAAAAAGGAAAGTATCTCGTATCGCCACAGTTGAGACACAAAACGCCAAAAATGTTTTAAAATTAATACGCAAAAAAATATTTATAATTTTCCCATACTGAATTTTGTTAAAATCGATGTGAAACTTATTTTTATAAAGTTTATTTCTTAATCTAAGATCACTAGTCTACCAATATACTAGATTCAATATACAACCAAATGTCCCACTTTTGAAAAAACCACAAATGTTCCAAAAGAAAAGAAAAAGAAAGTAAAGGCAAACAGCTCCAACATTCAAACACAGAAAAGAAGCAAGGGGATAATAAAGAAATGAAAAAATGAAAGCGAGGTCGGCGTAACGTCTTCACTTAATCACCGAAAATCCGGCAAAAAGCCGCAGAAAAATAGCAGCCGGCTCCGAGGATGAAAACGTCCCGTAATGTTATTCGCGGCGAGACACACAATTCCCAAAGCGTTATTGGCTTTAAGCGGGATTGCGTGGGTCTTGGTATATACGGCGGGCGATGGAGATTCGCGCGAGGCGCGAGAGGACGACGAATAGGATTCCAAAGCGCGGAGGGTGGCGGGGGAGGGGGGGCGACTCATGTTATATGCATTGTATTGCTAAAACCCTTTTAACCGAATTACATTTAGCGATTCCAACGCGACTTGTATCCGAGCGGCGAAGCGTGTTCGTACGAGTTTGCGTTTGCGAACGAGACCGGGGGCTAGGAAACTGGAGGGGGAGCGGCGTTAAAATGGCCGATGAATCGTGGCGATGACGCGGACGGTCGATGACTGTGGAGACGACCGGATTATTGGATTCGGAAAAATGCCCGAGCGAGCCGCCGTTGCCGACTGATTCCCTCGGTAAACAAGTGCCCGGGTGATTCACTGCTTGCTCTTCCGGTCTCAGTCGGCTGCCGTTTGTTTCCTAAAGTCGACGCCATTGCTCCTGCGCTACGGCTTAACCTCATTTCACGGTCTAATGGACTTTCAGATCCACCTTGGCGTTTGCCCGCCACGCCGAGCAATTGCCATTTGCACGAGATGGTTGCTGAACGTAGCAAAATTGCAAGAATATTGAGCCATTATTACCGTTGATGTTCCATGAAGGTCTTCTTTTAATTATAAGATGGTACTGCTGTTCGCGAAAGACGTACCGTTGTAATAAGAACCAGTCAGAGTTTCATGTGGGAATTTGGTACAAGAGCATGCACTGAATCGCAGTTGGAATACTAAATGGGAATCCAAACCATCTAGGAACTTAATTAGGCTGTATGGAAATTTGGTACAGAAACTTACTCTGAAAAGCAGTTGGAATTCCAAATGGAGAACATGGACCATTTCGGAGCATTGAAACCATTCGGGAATTTCAGTGAGTTCCTAGGTGGTCTGGATTTTTACTTAAAATTTCAACAAGATTCGTATGGACTTTAATAGTCTATAAAATATTAAAGGAATCATATACTTCTCAACCATCCTTTGGAGATTCCATAAATAATTTAATTTATAATGAATATATTGAAGATACACTGAAAATATTTTTAAAACAGACCTTTGGGATAATTTTGATGTGCTTTTAAGAAAAGTCCTTGTGTTGAATTCCTACTCGGAATTCTTTCTCAAGGTACACTGTGAGAATTCTGCTAATGGCTAATAGATTTCTAAATTAAACATTCGGAGAAAAAAAAAACGTAAGGAGACATTAAAAATTTTGATACGTTCGAAATTCCATTATTATCTCTTAATTAGTATCTGCAATCATTAAAACATGAAATCTCATTTTGTCACCTCATAAGTTTAATTTAATTACCCTTCATCAGCTAGATGTGCCCGACATTCGCTTTCTTTGTAAATTACTTTTAGCCACCTTTGACCTCTTGGACCATGATTTGACGCTGATTACCTATTTCAAGCTGATTTCAAAAGTGTTAAATAATAGCCATCTAAGAATCGCCTCAACGGCGCAGTCCATAATTAGTACTAACAAGGTTAGCCTTGAGCTGTATGGCAATGGATTACGTGCAGGTAGAGTCGGGTATACGACCGCGTCTCGTACATATATAGAGCCGAGCCCACCCACCCATTGTTCTAGCCATTCTGCTCCTCGTTTCGTCTTCCCTTGCCATTAATGCGCCCCGCCACCTAGATACACCCACCGTGTAACCCGGCTCTAGGTGCTTCCTAGAATACAAGAGGGGATAATAAGATCTGCGACAATCAAGTCAACGTCGTCGGGCTCTGGCGACGACGTCGACGACCCCTTAGGCCAGCTTTGAGTGACGCCCGCCACGTTACGTCTAACTACCAATTCGCCTTGCCCGGGCTAATTCACTATTCGAAAAACTCTATGCTTAAACAACTGTGCGCTGAAATGACGTGACACGTTGAAAGATGTTCCTCCAGATTAAATTCACTCTAGTGGTTAATTGTGATTCGCTACATAGGACCCCTAGTTGGATCACCGCTTATCAGTTTGAAAACGTTGGAGAGAGTTGATGAAGGTGGCTGAAGTAGAGGCGCCATGAATATTTAAAGAAAAACTGTTGGATTATAGTTAACGAAACATTGTTAAAAAGCTGAATATACGATTAATGTAAGTCAAAGTTCATTCACCAATTCATTTTTGATCAATGTTTAGTGAATTAACGCGAACTTTTAGGAAAGGTACAATTATTTGAAAGACACTAATTCGTATCTCAAATAAACCAATGTTCTTATATAAATTAAAGAAATGTAATCTAATCAAAATGAATAGTGAATGATCACTTTCAGCTTCAGCATTGACGTGGAATTATTCTTATTACTTCTGATATACATAATCTTTCGATTCAGAAAATCTTGATGGGCATCGAGATTATCTTTCTACTTAGAAAAATGTTTCGCAAAATTAATTCGAAAAAAAAGAAATATTTTGTTGAAAAAAAAAAATTTCTGCTAAGAAAAATATCTCTTTTTACTGAATACAAAATTTCTATGAATACAATTTTATTACTTTCCTCAAGAAAGAAATTGTAGCATAAAACAATTTCTAATTAATAAGTTATAGCAGTGTATTGCTCTGGAAAAGTTAAAGTTACATTTTACATAAATGTGAACTGTTGTATTTTATACTTTGAAAAATGCGTACCTCTCTTTTTCTTATTTTTCTTATAGCGTGATGATATTTCGTCATAAAATGTCGAGCATCATTCGACACGTTGATCCACAGAAAAGAAGTTCCAATGATCTCTTAAGATGAGTTGTATGATAAAACGAATAAATCCGAAAATAGATAAATTGGAATAGTAGACCCGTCCTGATGAATGACGAATGGCTACTTTGCGGTAAGCTCTGCGCCAAATTGAATAGGTTACGAATGAGCCCTGTAAAACGTGTTACAATAAAGTGAATGAGCAATCAGGCAAATAGAGATGGAAGTAGACAACATGGATTCTTAAAATATTTTAAGAAATTCATTTTCTTTTTGTTTTCAAAAATTTATATTAATAATAATATAAAAAGATGCATTATAATAATAATAATATGAAAAACATGCACTGTAAAAATAACTTCAATTTTAAAGTATATAGATTGTAAAATTAAAGTTAATCTTTGAAGTCTAACGAATCATATTCCTGCATGTCAAGTTTACAAAATCACTGGTTGGTATTTAATGTTAACAGTAATTTTAGAGTATACATACTTTAAATTCATTGATTTTATACATATATCTATATTAAGGAGAAAACAATTCTTAATTATACAAATTCAGATTAAAAAATACTATTAGAAGATTGTTAGGAAATCAAATATATCAATGATATTTTGAAAAAATTGATAAAGAAAATATCAATATACTATCTGGTCACATGATGATGTGGATATCACATCTATAATGCACTTACACCTGTAAATCATTATTACAAAATCTGTAGATGCACACCAGAAATTCATTACGTTTTGAAGAAACCTATTACAGTCCTCTTTCATAGAACAATCATCAAATTGTTCATTGATAACTTGTTCGGAAGCTGAAAAATTTGGCGTGACAAGCTGACTGTCGGCACCATTGACTCGGCGAATGTTATGCGGTGACGCGATGCGATATTACAGCAGCGGATGATGAGGCTTTCAAGCTATGACCTGGAGGATGCGAGGGGTGGAGGAGGTGGAGACAGCGAGGGATGGGCGCTCAAGTTGGAAGGAGCTAACCGCATCGTAATCAACGTAAAATGGCGCCGGTAACAGAGAACGAAGAAGTCTGAGGAGCGCGGAACCACCCTCCGGACTTGCGCCGCCATTGTCGGGCCCCTCCCCCACCCCGCTTTGTTTTAATATGAGTTATAGGATCCGGCGCTTGGTCTCGCTCGCGCCTGGCCGCTCTCCTTCTGCCATTTATTCGCTCGTATCCGCGTCTCCCCCGGATCCCTTTGATTTATATGTATCACGAGTCACGGCGCGAAACGATATTCTCAGAAAGCCGCGCCTGTAATTCCGCAGATAATACCTCTTCGCCGCGGCTGATCCATCTCCACTCGTAAATTTATTTCGCGCATGCAATTCTTCCCCCTTGAATTTCAGTCGGCGCAAGATTTAAAGCCGTGACAAATGGCCGGACTTTTCCGTCTGTTGGGATATTGGATTGCTGTGCATCAATTATCGCCTCCCTGGTGCTTAATTGATCTTGTCCCTCGCTAGCAAGTGGCACCTAATTGTTGAAGCGTGTACTGAGAAACGTTTTTTGGATTCATTGTGTGATTAACAGTATTTGATAAGAACGACTAAAGTTAAATCAGTTATATTAAAGAAATTTCCTGTTGAAACAAATGACAATTACAATTACTGGAATGATTTTCCTTGGTGTTGCATTTGAATTTTGTATCTGAAACGAGTTTCAAATATAAATGTAGTTAGCTTTATTAAAAATTTACTTATTTCTACTGAAATTCGACTCAATTTTTTCCTTGATTCAACAACATTTTTTAAATTATCCAACTTCAAATAACTTTTAATTGTTTTTACTAAATTTTATTGCTCATTGTGAATGCCTTCCGATCTTTAAATGAAATGATTTTGCAGTTATTTGAAAGTAGTTGAAAAAATTCATAGAGAATTTATGTAACAAATTTGACTATAAAAATTTGATTGAATCTAAATAAATTATCTACAATTGGTTCACCATTTTTAGATAATCGTAACCTAATTGCATGCGCCAATAGTATAGAAATAGATGAAGAAAAAATATTGCTGTTGAAACTGAGTAAAAAAAAAAAAAAACTGTTCAAGGTAAGAAATCCAAATACCATCTCCCACCGAATATAGTTTAGTTTAATTTCGTTTCTAATTATTAGAAGTTTTTTTTATTATTATCTTGTACAATAACTTTCACCCACTTTTTCACGCAGCCCAGTAACCACATACCCTACAGTTGTTTAGTTTCGTTTTTTACTTTTTTTTGTAAACCTGTGAACCCGTATGGGTGCGAAAATAATTTGCCAAATTTTTATTTACCTTGAAAATGAAGACTTCACAGAGGTATAACATAGGTATCTTCTCAATGGCATCATATTGTTATCTCAGTTGTACTTTGGTGATATTACACTGAGCAATATTACATCACATCGCTGCGGTAGCTTAATTACATTTCATTGTCAACTAAAAAATTATTTTAAAATTATAAAAT
The DNA here is from genome assembly GCA_022817685.1 of Aradophagus sp. ZL-2020. Taxonomy (NCBI): domain Eukaryota; kingdom Metazoa; phylum Arthropoda; class Insecta; order Hymenoptera; family Scelionidae; genus Aradophagus; species Aradophagus sp. ZL-2020. Next base: position 23,997 of record JABFOV010000747.1, read on the forward strand.
GTGTAAGGTGAAAGTACCAGTGAATGACCACTAATACAAATTATATTGTCCATCAATATAATTCCAACTACTATAATAATAATATCAATAATCGAAATAAGAATAACAAACATAATAGTAAGAGTAATTATAACAATAACCATAATAAAATAGTAATCATAATAATAAATACCTACATTCTCATTTATATCAACATGTTGCTGTAAACTTTGATGTTTCCCTTTTTCAATTCCAGTAATCAGATTTAACCGAACAACAACATCCGGTACTCGCAGCAGATTAAATCACGCGCACATCATTGATTCAGCACCACCTGCCTCGCCACTCAAACCATCAACAACCAAAACTCTACATTACCGACTTTTCCCTCCAACGAAAACAACAATCCCCGGTTCTCCTCCCTTTCTCGCCAATCGACGTCGCTCGATAAAACGCGGCCCTGTTTTACCGACGACGCTCGACCCATAATAAACGGTGCCCAGGTGGCGCGACGATCGTACAACACTCGGTATCCGTCAGTGTCTTCTCATACATACGTCCAGCTGCAACTGTGTTTGTACTCTCGCGAATCGACGACGAACACGGGCTCGTTCGTCCGACGAACGAGACCAGGCTCAGCGTAACCGCGCCATTTCCCCGGGACTTTCGTATAACCTCGTCAGCCATGGCGGACAACGAGCAGAAGGCGATGCAGCTGATGGCCGAGGCCGAGAAGAAGCGCAACTCCAAAGGCTTTTTCGGCTCGCTCTTCGGGTGAGTCGCCGTCTATCGATTAGTGGGATTTCACGTCCCTCCACTTGGCCGCTGTGGCAACGCTGCGTCCTCGAAGTCGCCCGTTTCAGCAGCTTTTGCGTCTCGCGCCTCGCCGCAGACTTTCGATACGGAAATGCTTGATCGAGGATTGACATTTGCTTGATTTTTAGACCCGAATCGGAGCTCGGTTTTGATAAGCAAATGGCGGCGCAGTTGAGGAGATCGTCTTGTTTGAGAATAATTAGGGAAATCGAAGGCGAGCTGTCACTGTCTCGGGTTTCAGTGGATTGGGATAAAAATAGAGCGGTTGATTTGTTGATGACGCGATGATGTAGGAGTTTGTTTTCCGTTGACCAATTGTGTTTTCAACATCTATAATCGGTTGCCTTTGTTGTCAAGAAAGTCGAGCTTTCCCTGTTGATGATGTAAACTTGATTTGTTGTTATTTGCAGAGATAATTCAAATTTTTATTTTTATTTTGCGAGAATCATTCAATCTTGTATAAAGTACTTTCAGTAATTAGATGACACATCTTATAAAGTGATGACAAATGTCAGCAAGTGCCTCAATAAATTTAGATTTATTGTCATGTACATGAAATTTCGAGCATTGATTAGTAAATGAAGAAATTATTGAAGTACAATTAAACAATTTAGATTAATGTTTATTTATTGTTACGTTGAAATGAATGTATAAAATATGTCGCTGTTTAATGCAGAAAATACTACTTTGGTTACTAATAAATGTTGGAAACTTTGAGCACATTTTATTGCTTTCGTGGTCTTTTATTATAAACGTCAGATATGTCAAGTGCGTTGACTTTGCAAATTGTTTAAATTATTATACAAAATAAAAAAAAGTGTGAAACTTACTGTTATTTAAAATTGCAAGTTTGTGAATATGAAAAAAAATTGCATATAATGTATAATCACGGAAAATATATTGTTTTTAAATTTATCTTAAAAATACTTTAAAACAACTTTGCACATTGTTTTGTATGTCATACAAATTACCTATTACTGAGATGAGTCATCTGAGTAATAAGAATTCCCTAATTAATAATAACACCATGTATTGATTACATTTGTGAATGTTAAATAGGTATGTGGGACAAATTTATAAATTGCTGAAACAATGTCAAATGATTTCCACGATATTAAAGTCGCCTTTTTATAAATAAATACAATCCATATTTGAAAAACGAAGTTATTCTGATGATAGAAATATAGAAATAATAACGCTATTGAACTGTCATGAACTTTGGACCAAATTAATGTTTATTTATAAATATGACCTGATTATTCAAACATTATCATCTTTTGTTAAAAGATCTCATTAAAAATTATTAAAAGCTATTGAATTCTCATCAAAGTCTCACTCGAAATGAATAGTTTTCAATTGTAAATTTCTCCAAGTCAAAAACTAATTAAAATTAATTAGAAATTATTAGATTACAGACAAGCAATAGAATTGCATCGGCAAACAGGTCATTTGAAAAAATATTGGTGATTGAATGAGATGTGTTACGATTGAATTCTATTAATCAATCAATACATTTAATTTTAACGTTTTCATTAGTATTTTACATGGCCAAGATTTACAAAAAATTTTATACAATTAAAAACCACTCATCTTAAATGAGAATTAATGATTGTTTAAACAGGGATATCTTATGAATAATATTGTAATATATGTGTACGTGTATGTGTGAAAACTGTGGCTGAAGTTAACTGAATTTATATTGAATGCAATATATATATATATATATTATAGTGGGAACAAGTGTGAAGATGCTGTGGAGTGCTACCAAAGAGCAGCCAATATGTTTAAAATGGCAAAGAAGTGGAGTTCTGCTGGTAATGCCTTTTGTGAAGCTGCTCAATTGCACGCCAAAGCTGGTAGTCGACACGATGCTGCCACCAACTATGTGGATGCTGCCAATTGTTACAAAAAATCTGATCCTAATGGTACCAATTTATCATCTACTTTTTAATAATATATGATTATTTATATAAATATAAGAATAAAATTCAGTTTATTATATATAATATACTTTAAAAAATATCAATAAATGTTTATAAAAAAAATAATAAGTCAGTACAAAATATGCATTGAATACTTATGAAATATACAACTATAAAATTCAACAAAATAGAAAACAAAATAAATTTTCAAATTAAACCTTACAGAGGCAGTGAAATGTTTGCTAAAAGCAATCGAGATTTACACAGACATGGGTCGATTTACGATGGCTGCGAAACACCATCAAAGCATAGCCGAGATGTACGAGAGCGAAGCTATAGACCTTGAAAGGGCAGTACAAAATTATGAACAAGCAGCGGATTATTTCCGCGGCGAGGAAAGCAACTCCTCGGCGAACAAATGTTTGTTAAAGGTCGCACAGTATGCCGCTCAATTGGAGAACTATGAGAAAGCTATTAACATTTATGAACAGGTACCTCATTGGAATGTCAGAATTCTTTTTCATATTTTTTATAAATCTCTTATAATACTCTGCAAAATTAATTTATTTAATGAATGTAAATTAAATTAATTTGCCAAAAATTCTGCCAATTTAAAATATATACTTTAAATTAAAAATGTAACTTAAAATACTGATGTTGTTCTGCAACTGAAATAGAGAAATTTCATTGGTTGAAATTTAAATTTGAAATTCAATTTTACAATGAACATACTTTGAATTCACAAACTTTTTTCATTGCATATTTTTATGAACGTGCCATTACAATGAATATATTTATTATACTTATTATTATTTAGGTTGCCATGTCGTCATTGGAAAATACCTTACTAAAGTACAGCGCGAAAGAATACTTCTTCCGCGCGGCACTTTGTCACCTTTGCGTCGACAGTTTAAACGCTCAACACGCCATTGAACGATATGTCCAGCAGTATCCAGCTTTTCAGGATTCTAGGGAATACAAGCTCATTAAGGTCTCTAAGACATTTCGTTGTTTCTGGGGGTTTCCAGTCGACGTCAAAAAAAGAGTACAAAAACAGATTTACCATAGATGTTGGCTAGTTTTGATATCTCTTCTTGTACTCTTCTTTTCTGACGTCATCTGGTAACCTTGATTATGGAAAAATTAGAACATTATCAAAGTAATTTGATAAAGTATACAAAATTAAACGAATTAATTTTTGAAATGTTGCTGCGCAGAGGTATATGAAATTGTAAAGTACATGAAAGTATAGTTTCTCAGAATTAAAAGAAAATAATGAATTTTAAAATTTGTCACATGGATGAAAAACATTTAAATACACCAGACAGTACATCAAACTTTTTTTTTCACTTAATAATATTTGATTTTATTAATTTTTTTATAAAATATACCTACTCTTTCAGCTTTACAATTTACTTTTCATTTAGACAAAAAATATTTCAAACAGTCTAAAGTTGAGTAGTTAAGGTGATTTTTCATGATCACGACATTAAAACTTTTAAAGATAGTCTAGCAAATGTCTGATAATAGGAACAACTTACAACGCAATATCTTGATATAATTCTCTAAATGTACTATAAAAAGCACTAGTCTAGTGATAAAGGCTTGAAAAATCACCTTAAAGAATTTAAACTATAATTCATAAGAATGGTTTACAAAAAATGGTTCACCTTGTAAAAAAAATTAACTCAAGGCCAATTTTTTCAAACAGACTTTGATCGAGCACTTGGAGGATAACAATAGCGATGGCTTTTCCGAAGCAGTAAAAGAGTACGACTTAATTTCGCGGCTGGACCAGTGGTACACGACGATACTGCTACGTATAAAGAAGCAAGTCAACGACAATCCCGATCTACGCTGATCAACCGGGCGGACATCGTCGTACATTCCAGTTCCAGTGTCATTTCAACTATACGCCCCACTAATTCTCCACGCGTGCATACATTACCCTGGCCGACATTTTACTCTCAACACAATTCGCGATTTAGCTTATCTTTCGTATCGATCATTGGCATCGACGCCGTTGCGATGCCGAGTCGACGCCTAATTAACGAGTTGCTAATTCATCAATCACCGAGCGGAACAGCGGGAAAAGCGGTCGGTTGGTTTATGACAGACGCAGAGTCCAGTTTCAAAGGCAGGCTCGACTAATTGATAAAAAAGAACAAACAAAATTGAAAGTAAGGCAGAGCTTAAACGAAAGCTTCGGCTAACGAAACGATAACCATTTTTGACCGAGCTTTTGAAAAACTTATTACGATTCGAATGGACGCGCGTACGGTTCACAAAGTACATCTGCCGTGATGATCCCGTTGACAAATGTAGAACATCAAGCTGTATTAACGTAATTACTGTTACAACTTACTAGCACTCACGCGTTTGTTTGTATACAGCGTTGATTTGTATGATTAGGCTCACGCATATTTACTACATTGTTATTCGTAAGAGGAAATAAAGTAAAACACGAGAGACAAACATTACAATACATTTACCCTTTCTGCTTTCGAAAGCGATTAGCGTTTGCGAGACACCAGTAACCTTAGAGGATAATACAGTATAATGAAAGGCGAAAGACTATGAATTTCCTGTTTTTTATTTCTCGTTGCGTTCTGTGGAGTTGATTAACTGATGCTTTGAATAAATTCTGTTGGATCAATCCATGTAGGATCTTATTGAGAAGTTTACTCAAAAGCTTGCTTGGATTTCTCGAGTATAAATTTAGACCAGTTGAAAAAAATTTTATTCAGAATCTTGTACGTTGTTTCAAAAGTCACTACTTAGGTAGTTTTTGCGTAATGTCTCTTTTGCACCAAATTATATATAATTTTATTTGATTTAATTAAAAAAAAAAAAATAATAATAAAACAAATAAGTGTTACTATTTGTTTCATTTAGTGATTAGAGACAAGAAAAATTTGATTAATAGGATTAATAAATAATTTGAATGAAAGTGTTTAAAACATATTCTATCAACTATTTAAAAATATGTTGCAAATAGTGATATTTTATGCTGTGAATAGAATGAAACCAACTTTTAATTTGAAACAAAATATGTTTTTTAATGCAATATATAAGTATGTGCACTTTTAATAGGCTCGTGAGACAATAAAGATATTATTTTAATTAAAATATATATCAATGACTTATTGATAAATCAGTAATCAGTTTGGCTCTTTGATCTTAGCTGGTCTGAATTTTTGCTTTGAGAATAAGATGAAGTTATAAGTAGGTTTCTATGTCAAAGTTGATGCGGTCCAGTAAATTTAATCCAAAACTTTGTTAAAGTTTTTGAATAAAATTCTATGATCCAAAATGTAAGATCTAGAAAACTACGATCAAGAATATACAATCTGAAATTGTATTCAGAAGCTTATCTTGCATACTAAATAGGAAATCAACCTCACTTGGAAAGCTAGCTAGGGTACCAGAAAATTTTTATTAAATAGTTAAGAATAAAAAACAAATACACATTCAAAGTTATCTAGATTCCAAATGTTTTAAATTCCCACTTAAAATTCTCGATAAGTTTTTATGTAACATTTTCGGATAGGTTTTTAGATGGATTTTCTTTTTCTTGGGGAAACTCGTTATCATTGAATTGTGCGGTTACTTGATGCAGACATTGTCGGTATGTTAGATTTTCTTGAGAGATTTTAATTGTTGCAGGATCAATTATTTAGGGATCATAGTTGATTATCTAATGCGATATCTGATATTAGCGTAACGGAACTTGTATAATAATGATATAATAATCATTGATAGTAATAAAACGATGAAGTAAATGGTTGATAAACATATCTGGTCTGGCTATGATCCTTAAATGCCTTTTCGACGATTTGCGATAAAAATCGTTGCATCGAAAAGCGTAGTTTCGATAAAGCAATTATAAACGTAAACGTTAACGTTTGATTTCAAGTTCCGATACTTGTGAAGTGAAATTAGGTTTGCTCAGGAACGCATTCGGAGTGTTAATTATCAAGAGTCTATCAATTTACTTTGTTAAATATTTGTATTTGCTTCTTAAAGAACAGAATTTTCGATGTAATAATTTTTATATCTTATTCCTCAAGTCGAGAAATTAGTCATGTATTTTCATTTCATATTTATTCACCTGTTATTTTTCCACTATCTTCTTTTTTTTCTTTTTCTTTAACTTTATTTCTTTTTTCAAATTTTTTGTAATGACTTTTCATTTGTAAAATTGTACAAATATTTTTTGATGTTATATAAATATATATATAATTTAATTATGTTATTCTAAGTTTTAATACATGATTCGTTGATATTGTTGTTGAGTTTTTCAAATTATATTAAACAGGTAGATGTAACGTCTGACAAAAGATTGATACGAGTTAGAAATAGCGTGTATTTATTTCATTTCCAGTGAACGATTTGATTTGAATTATACAATATGAAGATTGATTTACAGTATCTTAATGATATACATATAAACTTACATGTATTTTCACCAAAGTACCAAATGAAATAATACAGATTCCAAAACAATGAACAGTTAATACTTAATTTCATTTTCGTTTCTCTATTCATTTTTATTTCAACAAGGCGAGGGTTATTTGTAGAAAATAGAAAAGCAGAAAATAAAAATCTAGTTATTGTTCTTTATAAGAATAACTACCTTTAATTAAGGCACATTAAATTGATCGCTCTAAATAATACTGTCATTTTTTCACCAGTATCTTTAAATCTTATAACTAATTTACGATATTTTGCGGTAGAATTCTAACGAAATTAATCTTAACTTACTTTTCTACGCAACTTTGTATTCTTATTTTCAATGTTTCCTTTATGTTTAACATTAAGGTGATTTTTCAGTTCTTTACTTTTTTTTCAAAAGCTTCGGTTTTTATTATTGAAGTATGTAACTTTAAGAAAAAAGTAAATCGCTTTTGAAGGGATTTTGCATCAAAGCACCTCAAATGTTTGAAAATTTTATATTTTTGTCATCAAAACTTGTCATATCTGTTCTTTCGCTTATGATACTCGAGATCCGCAAGTTGTGATTTGTAAATAAATAAATAAATAAAAAAAAAGTATGAACGTGTCATCGTCATAAAATAACATGTAAGCAATAAATGCGGGTCATTGAAAAAACAATAGTCGCGATAAGTACAAGCATCGATTGATATTAAATATTATTACAATAAAATCGAAAATCAAAAATTCTTAAGTAACGACTCATACAAAAAGGAAGATTTGTTTGATTCGACAAAATCATTTGGTTAAATTATTTTAATTACATTTACAATTTTAAAACAAATTTCTTCATGTCTTGCGTAGTAATGAAATCAAAAACACTCTGGAAAACTTTGTTTTTGAATTAAGCAGAATGATATTAAGTCTGATGTATTTTGACAAATATTTTATATTATATACGTAATTACAAAAGTGGGATTGCAATTCTAATGGTGAAAATAAATTTTAAAAAGCAAGTCAACTTAAAAAATTTTATGATAATTTTATTGTATATTTCTTTGCATTAAAAAACTCTGATTTAGTTAATTCACCTAAATTTTCTCTCAGTTCATACACTGTAAAAAAAAAGTTATAAAATCACGCACTCGTATTTCGTTTCATGTACGTGCATTGAAAAAAGCAAATTAGCTTCAAAAGTTATTAAAATTACATTTAATCAATTAAGTACATTTTCGTGTATTTTTGTATTGAGTTTCACGTAAGGTGAATG
>JABFOV010000748.1:0-32402 GCA_022817685.1 Aradophagus sp. ZL-2020
ATTAATATTTTTTTTTTGTTTTATTTTTGTTTTTTTTTTTTTTTTTTTTTTTTTATTATAAAAAAATGTCTAAGAAATTATGAATCCTCAATTACGATCACATGAAAAAATAATTTCGAAGCATCTTAAGCGCGGAATGTAATTAAACCTTCGTTATTAATAAAATGTACTTTTAATTCAAAATCACTCGTTAAGTAATGGTAGAAAAATTCATAAAACCGTATTCGCAATGATTAAATTTCATTTCGCAGCCACGATTTACAAGCAAGGCGTTTTCATGAAAACGCGCCTTTTAATCCTTAATGAATTTTCAACCGAATAAGCTGCCTTGTCAGAAATTTTTTTCGCTCCGAATAATGTCCGCAGTCAAGAGGGAAACGCGTTGCTTATATTTCAAATCTTCAATTCGTTTCATTGTAATTTCACGTCAAGTTCCTATGATAATTGACAAAGAAGGGAAATCGGCTTTTTATGCGTTTTGTCGCGAGACGGCATTCCGTCGCGGCTAAAGTAATGTCCCGGCATTCCTCGGTCTTGACGAAAAACAATTCCGACGAAATTTACACCACCTGCCCTTTCGTGCTTTAAATCGCGAGGTTTCAACGAGACTTTCGGCGAGGTTTCTTCACAGCGCCGCGCCTTATCTTCGGCGATTACGAGTTTTTAACGGGGATTCTCTGACTGTTACTTATCGTTGTACTTCGCATTGAAAAATTTACAAGCTCGTACGATCCCCCCTCCTCTTTTCAACTGAGACAACGATTCTCGTTTTATTTCCGAAATCGAATCACAGTACAAAGTACGAATATTTGATTTTGGCGCATTTTATTTCAATATAAGTTAATTGAATGAAATATAATCCTTTTTTCTTTTTTTGCTTCATTTGTTTCTTTTAATTAATTATTAGTTTGATTAATTAATTTTATTGATTTGATTCGTATTAATTATTGTTTAAACGTTTAGTTAAACTAAAACATAACTTTTTCGTTTGTGTTGATTGCGAATACGAATGTGAAAGAGCTGATATGTATTCATTTTTTTCGTGCAGTTCCACCAGACATAGATGACACTCAAAGTTCATCAGACGCCATTGTTCGCGAAAATGCTAACGTGACTTTAGTTTGCAAAGCGTCAGGAAGTCCACCTCCTACGATTCACTGGAAACGAGATAACGGCGAACGAATATCAATTAACCGAACTTATAGCGGTAGGTACATTTTCGGAATATCTGATAAGTATTGTGGAATCAAAAACTTGACAAAAATGAATCATTATTAAAATACGTTGTCAAGACACTCATGAATATTATGACCCTCCTTTACTTCCCTAAGTGTACGTTTTCTATCTTTATTTGTCAGAATGCTTTATTCATATTCTTCTTCAGTCTTTATTATTCCACATGAAAAAATAAAAATTATTTAATCAACATATTTAAGACATTTACACGGGAAAAAAATGTCATCGGAACAAGAATAGGTTCTTCTTAACACGCAGAATATTGAAACAAGAACATTTCAATTTTAGTTTAACCTTAAATCAAATATGTTTCAAGATTAGATTAGATTTTTATTGGTTAATTTTTTTTTCTCAAAACAAGTAATAAGTTGAGGTTGCCATTGAGATAAAAAAATTGAAGTTACAATTGATGAATTTCTGAATTATTGTTTTGTCAATTTTAGTTGCCGAGTGGAAAGGAGAAACATTGGAGATGACCCGTATATCGAGATTAGACATGGGTGCTTATCTCTGCATCGCGAGTAATGGCGTGCCTCCGACTGTTAGTAAGCAGATTAAGGTGTCAGTTGACTGTGAGTATTATCTTCAATGTTCGTATTTTATAACGTAATGTCACGAAAACAATTTCATACTCTAATAAAAGTAATCGAACGCTTGTTGAAAGCTTTGAGCAGTTTCAAGTAAATCGGTTAAAATAGTTCACATTACCTGGTTTAAGTTAAAAATCCGTGAAAAAGTGTCCTTTGATTTTTTGCTTAAACTTGGTAATTGAATTAATTAACTGTGAATCGGATTCTAAAGAATCACCTGATGTGTCACTTTAGATTGCTTGGAATTTCGCATATGGAAACATGTATAATTTTTTATCACAGTTTCGTAACAATTACCGGTCGAAGCAATGAAATTTTAGCCACTGGCTGAAGTTAATTACAGAATAATATCGTAGACAGTTTATTATAGAAATTGCTGTATGTTATTATACTCAATATGATAGTTCCATTATTATTTTCTCAGTTTTACAAAAAAATATTTACGTGTAATGAGAATCTTTATTTCCTAATGGTCGCTTAATTTAATAATGGAATCAGTTTTCGAATGGCAAAGTTGCACTTAGAGATTCCGCTGCCTCGCCTTTGACTTTAAACGACACGCCATCTGGTTACGAGCGATCCGAGCAAATGGGTGTGGAAAACCCTTGTGAGATATAAAACTATGTTCGCACCACCCATGACGTGGTATTATTATTTTGACTGTTACATCGAAGTTGTCTTGCTTTGGTGACACCACGATCCAAGACTGAATATCGAATTCTCGTTCTCCTCTTGCCTTTTTAACTGTTTTGGACCTTTGAGACCGCTCCTCTTTCGTCGTCTTAATTTTTTCTTTCTTCTATCTTTATTTCTGTTCTTCATTTTTTCTGCTTTCTTTCGTTCTGGTTGTCCTTTCTTCTGTTGACTATTTTTACTCACACAAACTTAATCATTTCTTGCTCCATAAATCAACTGATACTCGTTACCACAAACAATTCTAGATTATAAGATACAATCTTTGATTTATATTTCCTTTTACATTTATATTTCCTTTTTTACATATAGATACAATAATCTTGTTTCTTCAAATTGGATATTGGTATTGTAAAAAATGTTTTACGAAAACTGCAAAAATAGTTTTGTTGTGTTGGCATAAAATAGTAATCTAGTATCAGATTGAGTTTTCAGATATGAGAAACAATTTACAATTAGATGTCACTGTTTAGAAGTAAAATAAAGTAACGTTAGGTTCCAGTTTATTTTTGTTAAACATGAAAGTAATTAACCTATTTGTGATCTCTTAACGAGATGATGTGGCTGTTATCCATTCGTAATCAGTAGTTTTAGTTACTAAAAGTATTAAAAATTATTTTATAAAGAAATATGAAAAAATTTCTTATCAACTTTTACCCAGTAGATTCACAAACACAAATAGAAACATTCACTTTATTTTATAACTATGTGCGAAATTAAACTCGACTTTTGTTGTTATAATGTTCTATTTTAGATACAATTTCGGAAAAATTTATCCATATAAAAAATTTAAAATTAACGTTTTACGTTGATTATAATTTCAAAATGAAATCTGATTTTTCAAATTTCAGTTAAATCGCAGTGACTGCACTGGAATAATTACAACTCTTCGTTTGAAGTTACAAACGAACTTCGTTGAATAAACTGAGTCAGGAGTAAATACAGAATTTGACATTCAAAGCAAAAAATTCAATATTCCACTGATATTTTTATGCACCGCGCGATGGAGTAAATGGTCATTTAAGTTTCCATGTTTCGGCCATCGTGGACATAGCTTTTCGTGCAATTTTTCTGAAACAGTGCACAAACGCTTGCAGTGATTACATTGGAAACTTGAAACATTCGTATTCATTCATATCTGTCGAAAACAATTAACTCAATTTGTAAACAAAAGTGGTAGCTCTTTTTTTTCGTTTTCGTTTAATCTGTTTTCAACTTCAGCACAACAAATGCAAATGACTTATTTACAATTCCTTTTGCAAAGGAATCAATTCCATAACACGCCGACAGTCGGATTGACGGGTTTGCATTTTTAACCAGCGATTTTGGAGGAACGGTAATTCATGTCCAAAGATACGTCTATAGATGAAATCGTGCGATAATTTGATATGGCAAATGTTATTACGATAGGGGTAATGAGAATGGCAATCACTGCGTTAGTAAAATTAAGCGCTCGCGTAAGGTATAGTTAATAATAGATATTAAAATAGTATCAACGTGAGTCGCACTATACTTCAGTTGAGAATGTAATTATTCTCGGTTAAACCTGACATCGGGTATTATCGAATATCAACCCATTGAATGACCTATATGTTCTTCATAATTCTTATCGTACACAAATGAATATGATTTTGATGTATGTTTATACTAGACCCATGGTATCTAATGTACCATGGGTATACTGGGCACCATATAGTATATTCAAGTTTGCTAGACCCATGGTATCATTTGAAGGAAAACATATAACAGAAAATCAAATCACTCATTTTTATTTAATATTACACATGAATATTTAGTATTTTACAGACTTTACTTATACTCGGATCTGTCAGACCCACTCTCATTCGAAGGTTGATAGCACATTTACGGTTATGTAGTTTAAAATTAGTATTATGTTTTTAGCGATTCGCGGTTTTAAGCGGAATGTAAAGAAAGATAGATTCACTTTTGAAGATATTTGAAAGTGAACACGACTGATTTATTTCTACCTGTACTTATAGCATGATTCGCTATTGCAACCGTCCATTATTCAAAGGACAAAATAAGAAACGTTTCTTTCGGTATAAATTACACACAAAAAAAACAATTCAATTTGAAACACTTTTTTAGTCAACTTGTAGTTAAAACATTTTTATTTATTCTAAATTTGAACGTAAAATGAATCGTAAATCATGGCAACTTGAACAAACAAGTGCTTTTTAAATATTTGATAAGTATAGCGTACATAAGATACGCGTGTATAATCGATATTATATCGTGGTGTGAGGAGGGTAATAATATGCCATATTGTTAGTATAATATAATATTGGTTGCCTGCCCAAACGCTTTAGTTTTTCGGCTCGTAAAGTTGTACATTCATTGAGGGTAGCAGGGGAAGGAATATAATGGTTATAACATCACTCGCCTAGATGGCGGTAATCTGTATTCCCGTTTAATTAATCTTTGTCGAACGCGTAAAAACATGTAGTTAGAAAAATGGACCATTTCATTTTCCGCTAAACCCCTTTTATAACATTCCTCAAAATCATCAGGCGAAATTAAACACATGCTTTTATGAAAATTGACTGATCCTTCGTAAAAGCAGAAAATAAGTTGGTCATATGATAAAATATTTTTTCAATATTCATTATATTAGCCGTATTACTACAAAAAAGTTCATTCAATTTTTTCCGTTAAAAAGTTAATTATGCAATCCATTAAATGACGAATTTTTAATACTTTGAAATAATATTAATATTTGCATTTATCAAATTTACTAAATCGAAATAATTTCAAAATGTTGATTGATTTTATCTCCTGTTTTGTTTTATTATATTATATGAATTGAACATTATCGTAATGCAATTAAAATTTTTCTTTGACCTAGATTTATTTGTACTGGGACTATTTTATTCATATGGTAAAACAATTTCAACGAAATTTCAATAAATTTTTTTTTCTTTTTAGAGGTAGTGTTTACTAAAGAGAAAATGACTTTTAAAAGCGCCAGTGACAGTTAAATAGTTCAGAAATTCGAAATAAAACGTAAATATTAACTATCAATTGTGCCACTTATTTTAAATAAATAAAGTGATTCCTCTTGCTTTATTTCTCTCGTCACATTTACACATTGCATCAATTTATTGCCACGAACAATCAGTCAATTTTGAATATAATATGTACTATTGATTTGGCTCCTTAAAAAACGACAAAAAATGTTTTTAAAATCAACCGAAATTTGATTTGACAAATATAGTATTTCTCTAAAATGACTATTTTACAAAATTAATTATGAAGGTCTCGCCTTCATAAGTATTTTCTTCTTTTAATTTTTTTCATTTTCGAAATTCGTCCTTTTTTTATTTTTGAAACATTGATACGAAGTACAAAAATTTAATTTCAAAATTTGAAAACCGACTGCCAAATCGTTCATAAATACATAATTAAAAACAAACTTAGTAAAAATCAATTCACCACTGCAAAAACAGGCACTCATGACTTTCTTTGTGACGTTCATAAGATCAGACTTTTTTCGCGTTTCTGATTCGCATTTCTGACTCTTTAATCCAAATTAAGAAGCTTGTTTCCGATGATTTTTCATAGTGAAAAAAGCGTAAAGCAAACAACTCCTGAAATTAAATTACAAACTCAGAATAACAACCGAAAATTACGATTCTCCTTACCAAGATTATCAAATGCATTCTTCGATGCTTCAGCACCAACTTTAATAACAATTTGGAAGGAACTTCTGACGTCGTTACATCTATCGCAGCAATTGAATATTCAAACGAGATAGCTATCCTATCGAAACGATCTCGTGGGCATAAGTTTGGGTCCGGTAATTTGGCCGCGCTGTGAGTTTAATTCTTGCGGCAACACGTCCGCCGGCGATCCGTGTCTTGCGTCTAGATACAGCACGGATTTTTCCTGTTACTGATTTTAATAACAGATTGGCGCCGCTAGTGGTTTGAGGCAAGAATCACGGCCTCTACGTGACTCCGCTCGCACTTATATCTTTCGCGACGATGCATTTATACGCTTCACTGGGCCGTGCGTTTCTTTTCTAATGACGTTTCCACTTCTGTCGTCCAGCCTAGTCTTCCTTCGTTGATAAAGTCAAACGCTCGAGAAACCTACATAGAAATCATTTTCAAGCTCCCTAGATAGGTTTGGTTTCTTTTTATTTCATCTTTTAAACAAATTCACAGTATATGAATCATATTGACGCCCCAGACGAAGACTAGGTTATCTCAGATTTTGGTTGAAGACTATGCCATTTCAAAATTTCCTATTTAAAAATACATGTAAAATTTTGAGATGACAGTCTTCAACCAAAATTTGAGATAGCCTAGTCTTCGTCTAGGGCGTCGATATGTAGACTATATACTATAAGTATAAAGTACACATATACATATATATTAGGACGACTTTACGAAATTAAATTGTAATTTAATTGATTTTTAAGATGTACATTTCCAGATAAATGGTTTTTCCTAAAAGAGTAGAAACCAAGTAGTCATGCGCCCTAGATATTACTTAACGAATGAAATATTCTGCCAAAAATGTTGTCTCTTCGAAAACATTAATTGGACAACTTAGTCGGCAAAATGTATTTTTTTTCGACTCACTGTAAAATATACATCGAAGTTATTCGCGCGTCGATGATGGCAGATCGGATTTTTTTATTCATTTCAAAGGAGGGGCCACTTTTTTCCTACGCCAGACATTTTTCCGACGAAAGAAAATTATACTCCGCCTGAATGCAGGGAGCCTTGAAATGTAATCGCGATCAACGAATTTTAATGCTCGTTTAGTTATTTCTTCGTGCCAGTTGCGTTTCCCGATTGTAATATGATTGCTCGATATCGAGAAAATTGGAGCTCCGCTTGGACGCACGCCATGGCAACCTGGATATTACCAATAAAAGGTAGCACTTGTTTACTTTCGGAAGCGCTTTTAAATAATTCCTCCGCGTCTTTGACGAGATTGCTAACTATTGCCATTTGTCCAATTGCCAGCGGCCGAATCAACGACCTCTTTCAAAACAATTCATAATCAGTGTCATATAGGTACTTCTTTAGTAAACACGAAATTTAGAGCGATATAATCAAGTCTGGAAACAATTTTTTGTTAAAAATTCAATCTGATTTTTGTACCATACATTGAGATAACAAAATTGTAAAACGTATCGAGATGAATGAATCTCATTTCGATATTTTCATTGTAAATGTCGTGGATTTGTTAAATCTAATTTGATCGATTTGATGCTATGCAAAATATACAAAATATACTTATTACCTTGTAACATAGTTTATTTATATAAAAATTATTTTTATTTCAAAATCTTTTGATAAATAAACTATGATATGATAAAATTAAAAACAAAGCTATGAGTTTCGGAACTTTTTTATCTTCGATTTCAAACGTTATAACATTTAAATGACCGTACACTGTAAAAAAAGAATGTAAAATTACAGTAAAAGTGTAAAAGATAACCAATAAAAACGCTGCTTTTCAAACCGAAGCAATTTCATTGGTTAGCTTTTACACTTTTACTGTAGTTTTACATGATATCTAGTGTAATTTTACATTCTTTTTTTACAGTGTGACAACATGTTTTAGAAAATATGTGGACTCAGCAAAACGTCACAGTTCTTCCGAGAAAAAAAATGTATCTTTGTCACACATAAATAATTATTCTCCTGTCTTTCTTCTCTCGGGTCTGCCAGACCCGTACGGTCAATTCAGACTTAAATTCGACAGTCAGATATTCCGTCTTCGTTTTTCCTTAAGAAAAGTAGGGAATAATATGCCTGCATTTATATTGACTTGAAATTTCCCGTTTGAAAAGTTTAATAAACGTTTAGGAGAAAACAAATCGTTTATCCGACATAAATTTCCGGACCCTTTGGCTGGATTCGAAATTGCAAATGATTTTGATAAAAGTTGATGAACACGAAGTAAAAGTTATCGGCGGCACGAGTTGGCGTTTATTTAAATTTAAGCTGAGAATCGATCTTTTTCCACCACAGCGCGGCCCATCCATTCTTACCCCCCTTCCTCCGAGCGCCTTGCTGTCTGATACCAGCTTCTTGTCGTTCGTAGTTACTTGGCACGTCCTCCAAAAAAACTCATTAATGTGTTCTGTCCCTTATTTTTCTTCTTTTCGTCGCCGGCGAAAATGGCGCGGCTATGCGTATTCATTGAATTTAGATTTAAATGCGCCGATTTAATTTCTTTCATTTCAAATGTTTTGCAACGACAGTCAAAACTTATTCCGTCTATTTAATGGCATTTAATTCATATTTTTGCGTAAAATTAACTTATTATCTGAAAGAGCGCAAATTTTGAACAAACTTACAGAAATAAGATGTATTAAAAATACAAAAAAAAAACTTTAAAATGCAAGTATATTTTACTAAACATTTTATATCTACTTTTTTGAACTTTGCAAGAAGATTTGTAATACACAAATCAAGTACAAGATATTTTTCATTCAAATCCATAATAATAAGTCCCGTTAATAATTTTGTGAAATTCACTGCACACTCTGTAAACGTTGTGGTGTTTGTTATAATACATTTATTCAAGAAATTTAAAGAATATCATCCACTCAAATATTTTATTAAATTAAACTTGCTCAGTTAAATTGCTTACACCAGTTCTTTATCTTAATTGAGAAACTAATAAATGACAGATGAATTTTTCAATTATTTTGTTAAATCAAATATTTAGATTGCTAAAACAATAATTACAACATTCGCTTTTTCTTTAAATTAATGTATTCATTAAATAACAAATTTACTATTACAGATTTTATCAAATCTGTTTTAATCATCGGATCACGTAAAACGTACAAGTCATATAAAACGACCTCAAAGAAACATCTCGATCACTTATCTTCACGTATTCACTTTTAACACTTGAATTTAATTTCAACGAATGTCTGTAATTACAATTTTAATAAATCTCCAATCCGCGAACATCTGAAATTCATAGAATAACTTAATACTAAAATGACGCAATAACAATTCCGTAGTGAAACATCAAATGATTGACGTTTTCGCGAGCATGAAAAAATGCCTGCGGTTGTTTCCTCAATCACGTCGATTATGGGAGTTTCTTGCATATTATTCGTCGAAACAATGGAAACTTAATAGTATTGTTAGTAACGGTCGGGCAAAGTTTTGCTGCCCGACTGCTCGTTCTTGGCGAGTAATTAATGGTCATTGTACAACAGTAGATTTATTTACAGTCGCATGCTATGCATATTTTGTGCGAAATCTTTGCCTACGCGGTGACATCATCCATCGTGAAACTTTCATAAACGAGTGTCGCTCTTCATGGTGAAATATTGGCTCGCTCGCTCGTGCTCTTACGTCGCAAACGTGGCGAATATTTATAAACTTTAACGCCCCGCGACGCCCCGGTTAAAATATGAAGACGGCCCCGCACGCGCGTCGCCCCGGACCCCCGGTATTTTCAATTCAAACCGCGGCCACGATTTTGATGGGTATTTTTTCATCGACTGTTTCGCGCATTTTTTCAACGAGCCCGCGACCTTCTCGCGAACGGAAACACATCTAAAATTAATTGACTTCCTTTTCCACCAAGTCCTATTTTCGTGCCCACTGATTGATTATTCAATTAAAAAGTCGTACTCCCAATAAAAGCCGACCTTTGTCAAATATTATCAAAGTTTCAAATAATTAAGATCGATTCAAAAGGAGTAAAATATTCATTGGCAATGTGACAGTATCGGAAACTGAAAACGAAAGTTTATCAAGTTTTTCGTTGTTTCTTTTTTTATTTTGCTTCGATGTATTTTTTTAATGAGAAAGTCAGTCGATCGGAACGCGTCACTTATATTAATTATATTGAAAAAACGTGATCGTGTTGAGAAAAAGTTTCCTTAACTTATAATTGTTTTTATGATATAGTTCTTATTATTTAAAAAAAAAAAAGATTGCTAAATACATTGTAAACTATTCATATTCGAATTCATTTATTTATAAAATTATTGAAAATTGAAAAAAAATCTTTGATTCAGCTTTTAATGCAATAATTTAATATAAAACATACGCAATTAATGACGACGTATTCATTACATTGATTAATTTTGACCACGGTAATGAACGAAATGGTGAATGTTCTCTGGTGTGACAATTGTTTGCAATAAAAACGCAATTTAAACGGAATAGCATGTAGGAAAACAACGGTGGCATTTAGTTGAACAATGCTATGAATACGAATGTCGTAAAATTCGTTTCGGCTAAGTGTTTGATTCGTGCAAGTGGAATATCGATTAAATATTGCAATATCGATCCCAAATTGCCAAAATTTACTTAATTCAGTAATGTTGATTGGTCAAAGTTTTATTTCTTTCAAGTACTGAACATTAACTAATATTACGAATCATTATTTCTATTTAAACAAGGTGTTAATAATTATCAACTGTACATTTTTTGAATTTGTTATCTAAAATGAAATGTTAGTTAATAATAGTTGTGCAATTACTTGAAGTAAATTTTTTTTTTTTATATATTTACAAAATTATTTCTATTTTGAACCGACCTATTTAAGACCCTTTTAAAACACTATTTGTAACTCACAATTTTAAATGTTGAGTCAAAATGTAGAATTCTGAGTCAAAATTTAAACTTCTGTATCGAAATTAAACAAGGATTTTCATTTTAAAGATTACAAACATTAAAAGGTAGCAAGTTTACTAAAAAAAAAGAAAAAAAAAGTAAAAGAATTAAAAAAAGCTTGCCGGAATTTAAATTTCATTGCACGTAATTGAAACGTTAACAAATACTTCTTGACAACATCGGACTCATAAGGTGAAAATCAAAATTTATTCATTCGTGACAAACATCAATATTTGCAATTACAAATTTACTGTATTAACACTTAAAACGCTGCGTTGCCCTTTGTTTATTTACACTTTGACAGTAATCTAATAAATTTCATAATTACCTCATAAATTCATACGCAATCAAATCAAAACGAAAATACAAGTGTATTTAATTAAATCAGAATACATATTAGTAATTTGTCAGTCGGTTCCGAGGGGAAAAATCCAGTTTCCGCTACACTTTACATGAAAAGCGAATTCAGTTCAGTTATCGTCAGAAGTCGTAATGAACGTTGATTGCTGATGATTAAGTTTTTGTTAAAGTCCACGGGGTTGTTTTTAAATACAACCCGTTTCGGAATAATTTTGAATACTTTATTACGTTTGCGTTATATGGCCTGTTAACAATTAATTATAAATTATGCATCACATAATGCATTCGCCTCGACAAATTGCAATACTTGTTTATTAATTAAATTAATTTGTTCGTGTACACGCGTTTACACTTTATTCAATTGTTGGCAATGCGTTAATGTGTAAATGTGAGTTTTACGCAAACAAGAAATATTCGTTTCGGTTTAATGTATTGCTTAACACTTTAACAGTACGCCAAATTCATTTTCTCTTTGCAATTTGTATATTCACAAATGAATCCGTCTTACGGGAGGAGCCGTTGAAGTGTTGAATAAACATTCAATTGTAAGAGCCAATGTCATTTGCATGTCAACATTTTTTCGCAAATTAAATGTTTGAATGAATAATATCTCGCGATGTTACCGGAAAAAAAAAAGATACAATAAATTTTCCGATAAATTTAGAAGATTAATTTTATCGGTTGTCATTTTAAATA
The DNA here is from genome assembly GCA_022817685.1 of Aradophagus sp. ZL-2020. Taxonomy (NCBI): domain Eukaryota; kingdom Metazoa; phylum Arthropoda; class Insecta; order Hymenoptera; family Scelionidae; genus Aradophagus; species Aradophagus sp. ZL-2020. The sequence continues at coordinate 12,206 of JABFOV010000748.1, forward strand.
CTGCCAATAAATTTATTGGACAAAATTGTGCAATTTCTTTGATTTTTACCTTAATTAGAGGAAGAAATTGAATAAACGTAGAACAAATCCTAGAAACTATACAATTGAAAAAAAAAGCCATATGGACGCAATATCGATCAAACCTTCGATTGAATCGTACCTTTGTACAATACGCACCTAACATTTGCCACATTTGCACAACCTTGAATCAAAAATCTCCTCCACTCTTTTCCTTTGTATACAAATTACAATCATTAAAAAAACACGGCGATTTTGTTTGAACCATACATTTGTCCGAGTATACCCAGCCATATGAAAATACATACACGTGTGTCCACAGAAAAACCTCTGCCCACATATGTGTTGCATTTCACAGATCCCCGTGCAAACAAAAGATAAACACCCGTGCGGCAACACTCGCGCGCCATCGCCCCAAGCAAAATGAACACGAGCACATTGATATGTAAAATTCGGTCTCTTATTTTTCGTCGCGCATTTTTCACCTCGCACGAAAAATTAGCGTATTTTTAATGGAAGAACGCGCGTTGTCTTGCGCCATTCATTTCCCGGGGGCGACGTCAGCCGACGCGGGGGCCGGAACGGAAGCAGGGCAGAAACAAAAAGGAAGGACCGGGAAAAGGAGTGGACCGCGGAGCGGGTTGTTCGAGCGCTTCGGCACAAATCAAAGGTCAGTCGCGAGAGGGCGCCGTCGGCCGGGCCGGCGGCTATTTTGGGCGCCCGCGATTTCGGCGCGACGCGTTCATTTGTTTCGCCGCTCTTCGCGCCTTAGTCGCGCCTCTCGAGTTTATGTGCGCGTTTCCGCATGGCCGGCCCCTGTTGTTCATTGCGAGCGAGCATGGACCAGACGTACGGCATGACACATTGCGCCGCAGTGTATTGTAACTGTGCTGGCGTTGCAGCAAAAGCAAGGTCCTACAGTAATAATCATGTCAGGAGGCAATCCGCGCAGCCAAGCCGGCCCTGGTAGTATTATATTATTATCATTGTCATCGCACACGAGGATCGTCGTGAATTGCCGGGAAAAATTAAAACAAAAGGGACACGAGGCTGCGCCAGTGAAACATTTATTTCCTGCGGAAAACAACGCTCGAATAAATAAGTTCGAATAAATTCCGCCATTCGTAATCGATACTTTATTCGCCAATAAAAGGCTTAGTTAAGTTTATACGAGAAATTTATCAAGCGGGTATGTTTTATTAGAGGAATCGCAGGAAAGGTTGCACCGATTCGTTTGATTTATTGAGTTGGTGGTCATTATTTGAGATTGGTTAATTGAGTTGTTTTATGATATTGGTCGTATGGCTGTAGTGTCAGACGATAGAATTTTCATGGATTCGGAAAGAGATATGTGTTTGGTGTGGCTTCGCTGTACACATTTTCATAATTCGTTTATGCCTCGAATTCTACACAGTGGTTTGAGTTTAATTGAAAAATTTGATAGTATAATTGAATTCGTTAAATTTTTCAATCATTTAATAATAAATTTTGGGTAGTTATATCATACCTTTCTTTGTATCGCCCTTTAAAATGTTTAACTCTTTTTTTTTTTTTTTTTTTTTTTTTTATACTGAAAAAACAAAGTTGTAGAAATTAAAACTTTACACTATTTGAATAGTAAGACAGGTATCGTTATTATACATTTGTTTTCGGAGAAATTTTCACGTTGACTTGTTTCCATTTCGAAAGAAGGATCGTTTCGTTAAAAAAATCGAGGCACGTCTCGTGTGAAATTTCACAGATCTAACGTCGAGTTTCGATTCGATTCTGGCTCGTTTCATAATTTGTCATATTCGACCAAGCTATTCGGTCAAAAAACTGAGCTGACTCGTTTCTTCGAGAAACTCATTATTTTCAGCCCTCTCGTTGATGCTTCGAAAATTCACCAGGGATTATCATCATTTAGAACCATACATTTCGTCTGAAACCCAAGCACGTAAACCCAACTAGCCGCCAAAGGGGCAGACTTTTCCGGCAACAAGAACTGAAATAAATCGTCCAACGCGCGCGTTAGCGCTGTTAAAATATTTACTGGTCAATTTTTTTCACCCTCGCAGATCGACAGCACTTTTTCTTTGAAATGTTATCAACCAAACGGTCGTCGTTATCTTTTAAAATGTACGTGTTTAATCAAAATTTCAAAACATTACATTACACCGAAATTACATGGATTGAAATTTGGATTTTGAATTTCAAATGTAATGTGTTATTTGTACAAAAAATAATTTTTCACATTATTCAGAATGATACAGTTAATTTACAGCAGCATTCAAAAACTTTAATGTAAAAAATTAATTCTGATGTTGATAACACATGATTGCTAATTCGAACAGTGTTGATATTGCCTCAACTTTTTTACGAATTTTCGATTATCAATGTCATTACAATCTTTACCATGTTCATTACCACATTACTCACAATCATCTTAGTCGTCGAAATAATTATCATCTTCATCGTCAACCATCTTAATCATCATACCATCGTCATATTAAAATAATTCTTCAAATCATCTAACGTATGTTAAAAATCTGCAATCCCTGAATCTTTCGCAATCATTTCCGCATTCGAATCGACTTCTCGTGTAACATTGTAAATCAGAATAGTATTAAAGCGAGCTCCAGTTTAATTCCATTACATCGAAGATTTCTTAACTTATGCACAAGATTTTTTTTCCGTGCCAAAAAGTTGCCTCCAATTATGGCGTTGCTCACGTAGATGGCGCCGACTGGCGCGAAATAAGTTTTTGCTAATTTCTCCTCGACTGACAGAATAATCCCGGGGTGAGGAAAAATAACGCGACTGACGTGGGGAAACGGAATGCGAGGTATAAAAGTGTAAGGGATTCGTAAGTCGGAAACAGGCGTGGCATTTGGGCATCCAATTTAACTCGTCAGCGGCGCAACTAGGTGTCGTGTGCTTCCCTTTCATCTTCGGATATCCTCTTGCAAGCGAAATCAGATGACTCGGGCAACCGTGCGCCTCCTGTAAAGATATTTAGATGCACGTTCATGTTTAGTCACTTTGACATGCGATACGTTTTTGAAACATTATTATTTATGCATCCGCGAGCAGCGAATGCGCAGCGCCAAATGATTGAACGAAAACTTCGAAACTAGGCTCACATGATTATGCATGAGTTTTAAATTGCGTTGCGCCTTAATTGACCAGAGAGCCGGATTACGAGGCCGGGCAAGACAAACCGAGCGTAAAATTACATCGGACGATTAGAGAAGTTGGCTCCGGTAAACCCTCGGGCGGAAAGAGCGACATTGTTTGCCGGCGTGTCATTTGATTTGTAATATGACATTAAAAGTCACACTCTTAAAAATATCCCTTTGGTCCGAAAATTTTCATTTCGATTAAAAAGGATTTCCATTCTAATATTTTTCCAAAAGGAATCTTTTCATTCAAAAGAATCCTTTCCTTGCAAAAGGAGTTGCGCAGTCGATTATAATATAACCATTTTGTAAGAAAATGTATTCTTTTTTTTTTCCAAATTAATACATTTGGTTCAAAAAGATTCACATTGATTGAAAAGGATTGCAAAGAAAGAGATATTACTTTTCTAACGAAAAGTATATTTTTGTCAGTGTAGAGATTGTAAAAATAATTGCATAAGAGGAGTCGTCGTTTTCTCGTTTACGTCACTAAATTACAATTTTTCATATAAAATGTTATCTCTGTTTTAATCATAAGCAATACTTTATAAAAACGTTAACGTATGTATCAAACAAGTTGTAAAGTCAATGTATGCATACTGTAGTTTGTTTTACTTTTTAAAAACCAAATTTCATAGGTTAGATTTCAAAGTTTATCTTTAATCATAAGTTCTCAGAATTTTCAAAATCAAATCATTCTAACGTTCATTTCAGTGTGTAATTTAATTTTTCTTGTACTTTTTTTTTTCTAAATACGAATTATTTATTGAAATAAATGAATGGAAAGATTCACACAAAGTGAAAACTGCTTTCGAACTTATTAAACCGTATATTAAAACGGGGCAAAATCCGAAGTTAACTGATCTTTACCGAGTTGTCATTCAATTACATTAATCTTTGTTTTCCATAGAACGAGCCACTTCTCTTTTGGCCGCATTATATATCCACAAACGCCGCAATATTTTTCAAGCTCTAGAGATTTAATAATTTTTTTGTACGACTGTTTCATTTATAAAAGCCAACTGCAGCTTGTTATCTCTCCAATATTGAATGTCTGTAAATGAAAATGTTATTAATTTTGCAACCAAGACCAATGTGTAATTATAATTACAAATTTGTTCAGTTTTAAAAAGTCAAAAATTTAAATTCGTCATAGATACAATAAAGCATCGCGTCCAAATTAATGTTCGAATTAAATTTGCAAATTGCATTACAAAAACGCTTTCTACATTCATACAGTTGCTCGATTTCTTATGTTTAAATAAACATGAGATTTACGCGATCGATTAATTATTAGTCAAATTATTCGTAAAATATATTTATTAACGCAAGTTATTTTATTTAATTCAACGAAAAATATATCACGGACTGAGAACAACAATCAAAACGACTTCCATGTATTTTGAATGAAAATTGTTTTGGATCTGTAACGTGATAGATACTCAAAATGTAAAAATATGTAAAAATACTCACAATTTTTAGTGACATTCTCACAAAAATTTTTCCACATCTTCAGTCAAGAAAAAGTAAAAATCACATTAACAGAAATCAGTTTCTCATCAGCCACATTGTAAGAATTACTCAAATCATTAAAGACAGAAAAAAAAGAAAAAGTAAAAGCTATAAACATCGGAGTGCACATCCGTCGCAAAAACGTCAATGTTTATTATCGAAAAAGGAGGAGCGCGATGATTGAACGCGAAAGAAATACGGCCGGCGATGTTTTGTCGTGCATTAAAACACTTGGGGTTTCCCGGGGATGGAAACGCGACTCATTTTCCGGGGGTCTCGTTCGGTGGCGTCGTTAAAGCCCGCGGACGACGAAATCAGCAGATTCATCCCGCTGTTTCCTTACGCGCGCGAGCATCAGAATTATTCGCCAGATCTCTAATCCGAGCAAGACGTTCCAACGGTCTCTTTTAAGACTAATGGCGAAGTCGAGACGAGTAAAACGAAGGGGAAGTAATTACTAACCGTTGAAATAATCATCGGAGCCAGGAGCCGGGCCACGCTATTTTATTCATCCCGCCCTACGATTATGTCTTTTTGTCTGTACGAGAATTACTACTGCGAAGCATTAAGAGGCAGTTATAAGCTCTTTACTGAACCGTCGAATTGCTCGTTAGAAGATTTTAGCGGTCTATGCCTCTAATGCAACTTTGCGAAATCTGCCTCAAACACTCTTAGACCAAAAAATTTGGGTCTTAATTCAAACCACTTGACCTAAAAAAATTGAAGCAACAATAATCTTCACACGATTTCTCGATCGTAGCTCATACTGTTTTTTTTAAATCACAATTTTGCGGTATTTCAGAAAATCCGCTTTTCCAAGTGCACATGATATTATTTTTACAACACGTTGTCATGGAGGAAGTAGCCTTTTTCCCCACTAGTAGAGAAAGTGGTTATTTCTCTCACTCGTAACCAACGTCCACTCGTAAAGAAAATAACCATTTCTCCATGACAACTTGTTGTAAAAAGTCCTTTTTTCAATTCGTGGCTGACGCCGTTTGTAGTAAAATGTACTATTTATTTATCAATCTAATCAATTAATTTGAAATTTTTACTGGTCTCAACATTTTAAAGGATTTTAAGATTATTAATATTAAAGACCAATTAAAATGAGTTTTCCACTAAAAATGAGCAATAAAAACAATGAAGAAAAATAACTTTATTTACAGTAAGAGAAAGTTTTTGGTTCTTGTAACTGAAATGTTCAGTTATCTTTGCTAAAAATTCAGTTAGCCAGGTAATTTGACCGAATGGCTTTTTCATACTTTTTGAATGCAACACGAATCATGCAGCCAAACTTGCGACGAAACGTTTCTAATGAAATATTCACCGGTATTCTTGTAAATGCATCGACAATTGTTTCTGCACACGCATTGCATACATAAATGTTCCGCCCGGTTAGTCTAAATAAAATACTTTTGAACGTTTCGCGCCAGAAAATTGAAGAACTTGGAGCATAAAATTATGCACGAAGTACGAACGGTGGTATTCGTATGGAAATGCAAATAATAGTATTCAATTAAAAACACGGTTCCTATTGCAAATAGATTTACATTAATAATAACTTATGAAACGTGACTCACGTAATACGAGAGCATTATACATTTAAGGTAATAAACGTCTCTTGAAAACGGATTTACCAAAATGTGGACAATTAAAAAGCAGCTTTTCTTTTATAATGTTCTTCCATTCTTTTAGAACGCATCATTATATACAATTAAAAAACAGTTACGCCAAGATAAAAGTACGTGATTTAATGGAAATCAAAATACATAAACGATTCGCTTAAGCAGATTGTCAATTGTCTTTTCAGTATAAATGGATTCGATTGCATTTATATTCATCTCTATTTTTTATCGTCAATTCAAACGAATGATTTGTTTCTATTTAAAACAAATTAAATATCACATTTCCATGCGAAACGAAACGGCCGATGTAAGAAGAATAAAAATGTAATCTGTCTTTACGAGGCGGCATTGGAATCGCTATGACTAAGATCGATGATGCACGCGTGTTGCAAACAGTAGAAAAAGAGCCACGATAATCCGATCGAGCTTATCGAAAGGAAAGAATTTGGTATTCTGGAAATGTAATGGCGTAATGGTACGTCGTTTCAGAGACTGGATCATAACTGTTTATATGTACACGCCGGCAAAGAACACGTCGCGTGAACATATTTCGCGTTATGCAGGACATTCACATAAATGCATAACTTTTTATAAACGTCAACCAAAAACAGTCATTTTTAAATTTGAAAAATAAATACCTCGGAATGCTTTCATTTGAAAGATTAAAACGCGTCGTTGCGACGTCGCGACGGAAGTTACGTTAGGTTCAATGGACTCGTTAATGTCAATAATTAAATTTATCACGTGACTTTATCGAAGCAAAGACCAAGTTCGAAGAATTGATATGAAATCAAAGCTTTGAACCTTATATTTATAGTTGAAATTATGAATTGGCGTAAATTAAAATGACTTTGATAATTATTTTACCAGTTAATACATCTAAAGATTAGAAAATATGTTCAATTTACATAACTAAAATTCATATCGATACACTAAATATGATATTGAAATGTTTGTGAATTATTAATAAATCACAGTTACAACCATGTACCTCAATATTCCGGAACAATAATTTATAATTACGAGATTTATTGTACTTAATTGTTGTAAGTTAATATTACCAGAATATCAGATCGCCGAAAGATCGATGTTCGTCCATATGTTCGGACATGCAATCGCATCAATTTGTCATGGCGAACATCCATATTTTATCTACAAATTATACAAATCTATCGTACGAATAATTATTTTTGTATAATCGTTACTTTTTTAAACAACAGATAAATTTATTTCGAAAAAATTCCCCCTTTTTCATTTAATTATTTCAAAGTTACTTCCTTCAAAAAAGAAAAAAAAATATGTACATCGATTATTATAAACCTAATTCCAAAAACCGAGTACCAATGAATCTCGAATCCAGATTATATATCATTGATGAAACCGTAATCAAAATCTGGCGACCCAAATCAGCGACGGAACAATTTTGACATTTTAATTGTGAATATCGTTCGACTAGTCATTAAGTCGAGTGCAACGTGGATGATGAAAAATAAATGTGGTAAAAAAAGAGGTTAAGGCTAATCTCGAAACTCAGTATCGCGTTGTATTTCGCTCCGAGGGTCGTAACGTATTAATTACGTTGAATACTTTATAGAGCGTAAATTTTGTCCTGACACAATCGTCTAATAATGATCCCCTTGACGAATTACGACAGAACTCAATTGAATGCGATTGCATGCACCGAAATTCCGCGACAAAGTCTCGCCCGGCATTATTAATTAATGTAATTCACAATAAAATAATTAGCGCGTAATACATCGCTTAAGTGGAATGTTGATGGCAGAAGCTTTCATACCTCGAACCGGCTTCGAGCCCAAGTGCTGTATCGAACTAACAGCTCCGCACACAATCGTACGTTTTATCACATAAGTCGGCAAATTCGGATTCATCGCGGGAAACGATATTGAACAATATATGTGCGCTTGCCGATACACGTATATCGCGGCATATTTTAGCGTGCCGCTCAATCACAAATTTCAAACAAAGTTCACGATAACCGTGACATGGTGTAGTTTTCGCGTTGATATCCGCTTCTCCGTATCTCGCAACAAAGTTAGTTCAGTGCAAACAATCTATGTATATGTAACTCCGCCAACGTAATTCGCATAAGCAGATCACAATTGCATCGTGTGGCAAAGTTTTAATTTGAGTTTATGATTATGCCCTGACACCGAGACGAGTTGATTTGACCCGACGATGAAAGGTTGAGCTAGACGAATTCACCGTTTCATTGTTTCCGATCATTCGATTGCACGGCTTTTGGAAGCAAAGCAACGTATTTATCAGTGTCTCATTTTTGGACACTTTTTTGTCTGAGACACTGAAATTTTGAAGTCCGTGAAGCTGCATCAACCCATGTAGCGTGATAGAAAAAATTAATACTTTTTGATTATCAATTAATTACGCAAGAAACAATTTTTATTTTATTAAAACAATGTCGTTCGTAATTGTGTAATGGTCTTCCGGTTCAGTCGTAATTACCGAATTAATTTAATTTGTCAATCAACAGAATACCGTTTGTTTATTTCAAATATTTATTTGGGAAAAAATCAACCTTTCGACTTTGTTGATTCAACTAATGCTTGTTTGATTTTGCCAATACCGTTTCTCATTACATTAATCAGAAATCAGATTTCAACTTCACCTTCTCCTTTTTGTATGACTGAATTAAATTACTTAATAATTACTGTGCAGCATTTTTCTATAGAATTCTCGCGAATATCTATTACGCTAGAAATAATTTTAGCCTGAAATAATAGCAAAAGTATGTCAAATTAGGCAAATGTAAAGCGAAATGACGTAAATTAACGTAATTTGAAGCAAACTGCGGCAATTATGTCGAAAACAAATAGAAGCAGTTTGACGTAACTTGTCACAAATGTTTGCAGTTCTAACGAAACTTGAATACGTTTCACCACAGCGCCATTTCGACGACTAATCGAAAGTTTTTATACCCCCCGTGTCAATGACTATTCAGTCATTTTTCAATGCAACGGAAAGCAAGTATCATAGAATTTAAACTAATTCGACTGTGGTGGCTCACGTCTCACACGAATCTCAAAAGGACGCGGTGCTCGGAGCACGTGCTCGGTCCGTCGCGTTTCTTCCTCCCCGGCAGCTCTCCATAATCAAATCCCACCCTAACCACTCCACACCCTCTTCGCACGAAAGGAATGTTAATGCGACAATGCCTCTGACTCAATTCTGACTCGCCGTCTCGTCTCTTATTCGCCCTACGTCTTGGCTATGCGTCTTCCCCCTCCCCCTCGCCTCTTCGGAGCTTCTATTCGTATTACCCCTCTTCTTACATTCGCTTCTTCATATTTCTACAATTTTTCGTCCACTTGATGTAACTTTATATACAAAGAAATGAACTTTGAAAAATTACAACGTTTGAAATCATATTGCCCACTAGTTGGAAAAGTACTTACTTTTCTCACGTTTAAATTTTGTTTCGAAGTTCAGACATTTTATTGTACGAGTAATCGCTATTGGGTAAATTACGTTTGTCAATTTAATTAATTTGTATTAAAAACATGTGACGTCAATAATTTGTAATTACTATTAACTTCTACGTCTTAGACGAACTACAAATTTGTTTGTGATTCCCACTTTCTTTTCGTCATTGTTCCTTTTATAGCATTGAATAAATAAAAAAAAAAAAAAAAAAAAAAAATAATAAAATGAATACAGGAAGTAACATTTTTATGCACTTTGTTTATCTTGTCAAGAGATTTCAAATGAACACGAGGCTTTGTTATCATCCCGAATGAACTTTTGTCAGGGAGTTTGTCTTCTGAAAGTCATTCCAAGAGAGGAATCGTCGTGGAATGTCTTTCTTTTTTTCTTGGCAACGCGAAAAGGAATTACCTTCTTTCCAGAAAAATATTGGACTTTCGTCAATTTAATTGATACCATTTCTAAAGTGGAATTTCTATGTATTCGACTGCATCTCGACCGATGTTTGATTATACATTAAAGTTAATTGATTTTAAATTTTAAATCCAGTCGTATGAATTTTTAATGTCATTGAGATGACGCCACTTCGAGCAACGTCACTTGTAGAATTATATTTTAAAAGCTCTTCAATATTAACGTGTATTCTATTATTTCAGTCTAAAAAGTCACTTTTATGTAATTAAATTCTACAATTCATACGTACAAGAAGTTCCTAACTTTTTGTTTAATAATAAATTGAATTCAGCCAATTAATAAACAAATGTAATAAATAAAAGTTAAGTGTACTCAGAAAACATTAGTTGGAATAGACTTCTATATAATTGTACTACAAAAGAAAAAAAACCTATATTTTTACAATTTTATAACTTTATAATTTTACAACTTTTCCTAATGGTTAACGTATATTGAAATAAACTTTACTAATGATGAATGCATGAGTTGATGCATCAATTGAGTATAATTTTATAATAAAATGGATGATATTTGGTGGAATAATTTCTTAGTAAGGAAAACTCATTTATGAAAGTGACAATGTTTGATCGAACGTCTATTCAACAAATACCCCATCGTTTCGTTTGCCGCTTTGTGATCTGTACAGTATTGGGCTTCGATGTTTCAAGTTTGCGGTTAAACTGAGCTAGTGTAACGGGCTGTCTTGAACTAACAAGACAACGTCAATGAGATGGGCGTTATCCGAACGACATCGCCTTCTCCTGATTACTTTCGTCAAATTTACATACCTTACAGTGTTGTCGAAAATGTGAACTATTGTCGCTACTCGAAAATATCGCCGAAAACTGTCGACCAAGTTAAACTTGTTTTCGTTTCGCGGCTAAGAAAATAAGGAAAAGGGTGAGATTTGTCTGTTTTCTTGAAAACGATGACGTCGTCATTCTTCTAAGGGGACGTTTGAAATATTTATAAAACAATATCCTTATCAATAATTTTTCGAAATCAACATTCATTCATGTGGAGAAAAATTTGGTGTTTAAAATTTGTTGAGTAATTTTAGTCAACAGTTCAAAATATAGTAAAACTATTGGAAATAATGTACAGATATAGATACAGTAAAAATATCTCAATACTAGTCACTTGTTCATGAATTGCGTGACTAGTTATTTCAGCCTAATAAAAATTTTCTCTCCATACAAACACAATGTCGCTTATTATATCAGTGTACCTTTACAAAGTCAATTGTGACGATCTTAAATACTTATTGATTCGAAAAATGTTTTCAAAAGAGCGTGGGATAAGACTGAGCCCACAAACAAACAAACGAGGGGAAAAAAAGCTGAAAGATCGCGGAAAGGGACAAAGGGTTTTTTGACTTATGTTAAGAAAGCGCGACGCCGAAGGGCAGATGCGATTACGCCCATATCCCACCGCCAGATTATTCCTTTCTTTTCATAAAGTCATACACACTCGAATTCAGAGGCGCGCTGAATTGTTCGAGTGGCTTTTTCACGTGGCACTTGTAAAAATAGACTGCTGTCCGAACGGAGCACAATGGAATAAGATTTTGGTACAGTGTGCGAGACGGACAGCGCTAAGCTTGAAGTAACAGCTTATTCTACAAAGAAATCTGTACTCCTGCTGAATATACTTGAATAAGTTGGACGTCGGCTGAGAAATCGGTTAGCTGCGGTTTGGTGGGAAAAATGCGAACGAAGTTTACATGCAAATGTTACTGTATTTTGCAAGCTGCCTTTTTTTTCGAAAATAATTTAAGCTTTACGTAGTAGTTAAGTGATACGGTTTTTAATTTCTAAACATTAATAAATCTTCGCGGTGAATATCGTTAAACAGTTTCTTCCCGTGGGATTAAAAGGAAAGAAAAAATAGGTAGGAAAACAAACGGGAAAACCAGTAAAATGAAATGCGAATTTGTTTGCTTGAAAAATAAGTAGAAGAAAGCAATTTTATTGCCGAATAAAAGCTTGAAAAATATATATATAGTATTTCAGTTGAAAAGTAAAAGTACAAACGCTTTGACACGTAACTTAATAATGGACAAAAATAAAAATCTTTAACTAAAAGATCAAAAAGCGATTCTTTCTATTTAATATAGAAACAACAAATGCCATAATTCAGAATGTTGAACTTGTTGAACATCAACGTTTTGAAATTTATTGAATGTCCACAAAACACAGACCGTTTAGAAATTATTTTTCCGATGAATCGGAAAATTCATTCAAATTACTCCAAAAATGGTTTCGCTAGTAATCCCTCAATCATTTTGAATATATATTCCGCAAATTATATTGTTAAATTAACAATTTCGACAAGATTTTTACGTAACATTTCTAGTGTAAAATTTCATTTTTCACAGCTATAAATTAATAACAATTTTCTACATCATTATTCTAAAGTTCAAATTTAAGAAATTATGATACGATTCATCAAAGTCAAGATATTGTAAACTAAAATGGCCGTATAAAATAAGAACGACGCCAATAGACAAGTCTACATTATAATGGTTACATTAACATTTTTACTGCCGTCGTTTCCATTTTCCCTTCTCCATGCCCAAGTTACATTGCAGCGAGAAATTTATACGAGTGAACAATTTGTTAATAGTTGCCGAAACGAGAACATTTATTTCAACATGAATATCGAGGTTTACAGTCACATCATCGCACGATACATCGATACGAACATCGCAATAAAAACCTGCTGAAGCAAATAACCGTAATGATATAACTACTCTTCAAATCTGTTTCTGACGTCGATGTAAATTATAATGCCCTTGGGTTTCTCTGCTCTCGAGATCCGCGGTTAACCGGCAATCAGCATCGCTATTGAGGTATATTGATCAGCTGGCCATCAAGCTCGGCGGTGCTTTAGCTTCGAGTACTTTACTGCAACGACTAATATAGACGTCGTAATACCTTAATTGCTCCTAACCTAACTTGATTAATATAAATACACGTGTTGTCGCTTTCAGCGGTATTACAGATATGTCAAAGCACTGCCATATTTCCATCACAGCGGTATAATAGGAAGCAGTTTTCCGCGTCGAGAGCAATTTAATTTAACGTCGAACTTTTTTTGCAATTTTTAAAATGTATCATTATTCCGTTATTACGCAGCATTTTATAACTGCACTTAACAATAATTGGATTTGTTCTAGTAAGCTTCGGTCATTCTTTTTTCAAAATTAAAATCAATTTTTTAGTCGTCATAATTGTGACTGATTCTGTTGCGATATCATAGTAACATTAAATTTGCAAATTAAAATTGTTAATTTAAAAATAAAATTATGTTAATTCTAGACAACGATTTACGTATAAAAAAGATGCGAAGAAAATGGTGCGATTCGAAATGATCGGCGATTAATAAGATTAATAAATCGATCAATCTCGGCGAACGGTAAAAAAAGAACGAATTCACGAAGCCGAAGGAACTTTCCAAGAGAGATTCATCTTAAAGGGGAAACAAACTTGTGAGGGAAACGAAACAAAAACGACTTTGCGACTGGAATTCTACCAGCAGGAAAATTAATATTAACGTTTTCAGGCGCAATCCTTAAAGCAATCAATCAGTCTCGAAAAGTTGGCCGCGCTTATAAAATTCATTACAACGCGAAGTCAGTTACGAGACAAAAATTGCGCGGCGGCTCGATTTTCGTTTGGTTCATATTCAAATGAACGGTCGTTCCGCACGCGATTGTCTCGGCCTTCGGCAATTCCGGACGATGAAACTTTGCACGCACGGGCTGCCGAAATTCCCGTGGAATTTCAATCTTGCTCTTGGCCTACGCTTAAGATTTGTAAAGCAACGAAATGTAGATTGTCACGTTATTCTTTTCTCTTTTCGCGCCGCGAAATTATGATTTTTTCCAGCTTTAACTCGATTGACGTAACTTTGTGCCAAGAAAGGAAAGAAAAAGAGACCAACAAGGCACAGCACCGGTCGTTCTTAATTTAAAAGCCAACTAAAAACGTCGCGACAAATTAGTCAAATGTCACACGCAGACGAAAGTTGTATCAAAAATTACCATGACTTATCGAAGTTAAATGATACAGATGAAGCGTGTATAAATGTTACTATACTACAACAATAAATAATTACAATATATTAAATCATTCAGTCATTTGAAATCACAATTTCAAAGACACGAGGAAAAAGATTACATATTTTTACATACTCATATATTTTTCAGTGCGTAAATTATTCTACTTTCAAATATAATTAAAATAATTATCAATTTTATTCAATCCTATGAAAATTTTAATTTTATTTTTTGTTATTCTTATGATTTTTAAAAAATAAAAAACAGAAATAATTCTAGTGTCACCATCATTTTATATTGGAAAAGTCACAATCTAAAAGGATTAAAATATTACATTGCAATGCCATTTCCCGAAGTGTTTATACGTATATATGAAACATGCTTACTGTTTTTGATGAAAAATTCAATACGCATTAAGCGATCAGCGCCAAAAATACATAAAACCCCTTAAATTGTCATCGGAAAATTTTCGAGGTGGATGTCAAATTAGCATCGGCGCTTGTCCCAAGCAGACTACGGCTTCATGACTTTGTTTAACGTTCCACTTGAATTAGTCCGCGCGCAGCACCGACTTACACATTATTCTCCCCGATCAACTTGTATTCGACGTTTACACTGCAACGTGACATTTACTAATATTTAACCACGCCGCCGCGGCTGCCGGATCCAATAACCACACCGTCGCAGCTAAAAGTCGCTCGATGATTAATTTTATCGCAGGCATCGTTGTTCGAAGGCTCCGTTGTGTGGTGAAAAACGATTAATATTT
Organism: Aradophagus sp. ZL-2020; assembly: GCA_022817685.1. Lineage (NCBI taxonomy): Eukaryota > Metazoa > Arthropoda > Insecta > Hymenoptera > Scelionidae > Aradophagus > Aradophagus sp. ZL-2020. Next base: position 27,263 of record JABFOV010000748.1, read on the forward strand.
CTACGCGACAGTTGGCAAATCAATCATCGTTCACGATTGTCCCCATCATTATGAGATACTCAAAAATATCTGCACGCAGAAAAATTGCCGGCCGATTTGAACGTTATCTAAGCGTTGTCAAAATTGTAACGATGTTACTCGATTGCGTTACGGCGACAGTGATTAATGGTCGACGTGAAACACCGCACGGTGATGGTCAGCGACGTCGCTGCGACGTCATAATTTAGGTTGTTGTTATTGAGCTGACGTGTAAATATTTGTAAGTGGTTAAACGTCTGATGCATTTATCGCGTGAGTTGCCCTTCATTTTATATGAGTTAAATACGTTCAATTCGATTCATTGCATATATGCGCTCAGATAAAAGGATGGAAATGACGAGTATAAAGAAATATTGTCGAAGTCAAGTCGATAAAAATATTAAACACGTGGTTAAGGTTGTATAAATAAGTATTTTAGAATCAATTTCAATCGCTTTAAACAGTTTCAATTTAATTTTTTTGACGTTCCAATAATATGAATAATTATACTTACAAGTATTTTCGTTATTGATACACTCACAAAAATCTTTAACTTCGCTCAAGAATCACTAAGTTTTGCGATTATTTTCTTCGATTAAAACCTAACTTTAGCCGGTCAAGACATTTTTTCTTAGCTTAACCACTTAGTATCTTGGATCAAGAAACTTTTCTTGGTCCCAGAAAATTTATTCTACAATATCAAGACACATTTTGTCTTGAACCGAGCAAATTTTTCTTCACTGAATGCATTTTTCTTGTGAATATAGTATTATAATATTTTCATTGTTAATGTTTCATTATTAACTTGTTTTTTCAATGATAATACTTTGCTTTAATAAAATAAGCTGCAACTAGTTTAACTATATTTTAAATCATGCAATAATTCTACGATTTTGAAACAAAACTTCATTCGATTTAAATCCTTCCACTAAATATACCAAAAAAAAACGTGCCGTAAATTTATACACCATTTTTATGCTTTCCCAACTTTCTTCACACGTTTTCGACAATACCCGGCAAAGAACACCTGTTTGAAATTCAAATTTGGTGGCGAAATATGTTGCGGCAAAGAGGAAGCGACAAACGTAAGACGGGAAGATTCATCAAACCGCTTCGCCATCTATAGCTGATAGGAGACATATATCCTCGTCACTGACACCTCGAAAGCCATTCATATTTAACTTCATTACAAAAACGTGATTTCGTCAAAGCACGTGATTGCCTTACATAATGGTCAAAATGACGTTGCATCTGTCTTCCCCCACTTCTTCGGCGAAAGGGTCAGCCAGAAAAGGGGGTAATTCCACTCGACACGTTCCGGCGATTGAGTTTGCATCTCCCATTTTTACCGGAAATCAGCGCGAGTCCAGCGCGCTCGTCTCCGCCACAACAGGCCAACTTGTTTCCAAACACATCGCCGCGACTTCGCCCTTCGACTCCTCTCGGCGCCATTATAACGGTTCTCCTTTTGCAACACTTCGCGCTCTCTCAAACTCAAGGGATGTTTTGCATTTTAAGAAGGTGTCAGATCCCCTTACTTTGTCGGGCCAAAAAAGCGAGTGCAAAACCTCTTAAAATCTGCTATAATTCACAACCGGTAACCACGCCAAACGGTTGCGAAACGAGCCACTCCGTGGTCGTAGTCGTCGTCTGTGTTGCTGCGCGCAAATTAAACTTTTCAAAAAGACTTTATTATTGATAAGTTCTCATTGTCAATCGACCTGTTCCGCAGCTCGGAAAAGCAGCCTTTGTTCGCGGCCGACGATTTTATTTGGAGGATTTTAAATATTGATTTTACAGCTGAACAAGGCAAGCCATATCGGGGGACGATGCAGATGGAACAAAATCAATTTTCGTTAATTCTACTTTTTACTTTTGCGACAATATAATATAATGCATTTCAGTACATTGTACACTCTTAAAAGTAGATTCACTTGAATTAGGGAATAATATTATTGAAAGGTTGATATATAAAATAACCATTAATAAACTAAATTTATCGTATTTACTTCGAATTTTTATTTTACGTGAATATTTATCATTTTAAAGGATTTCTTTTCTTTCTTTTCAAAAGATCTGTCAGATCCATAATCTTTTCAAGTTTTGTAGAATATTATATAGTATTTTTTTCAGTCTTTTTATATTTATAATATATATTAGCTTTTATTTTATCTTGACTACAATGCCATTTTTTATGTCATATTTATTATCGATGAAATTAAATAAAAGTCGTGCAATTTATAACCTGATTGATTCTGAGATGAACTGTATATTTTTTTTACCTAATTTTAAGATATTGGAATCTCAGTCTACGTGAATGAAATGCCTTTTACTCTGTTATTTTTTCGACCTTCAAATCCAGACGAGTGTACCACTGTGCAAATATTATATCAACAATCTTAAGACGATAAAGAGAGGCCAAAATAATCTACCGCATCAAATTTAAATGTAGTCTCTGCGTACGGTGATATTTAAAGAGCTTATTCAAATCTTTATAAATGGATTCTAATATCACATCCCTTCTTTTACTTCTGAACATTTTTCTCTTACATTAAACAACCGGTCGTCCACAAATTATCTTTTTATCGTAATATATTTTCATATTAATACAAGAAAGTTATTTAAACAAACAAAAATAAATAAAACAAAAAGAAAGTAAGCATATAGAATAAAAAAAATATAAAAATTATACATCTAATTCTAAAAAAAAGCAATTATATTATTGTTACAAATAAAAAAGCCGTATTTAATTTATGTAGAAAACTGTTTCCAATTCAAGTTGAACTTATTGAATTTCGTGAACATCCTGCAATCATAAAATGACAGTCAGCTCTATTATTTCTATATATATTTACAATCATAGATTTAAAAATAAAAGAGAATTAAATCAGCGATCGCCACGGTCGGTCGAGCTTGCGAATTCCAGCGAGGCGTTCGCTGGACGAAATTTATAGACCTGGCGATCGATCGATTTTAGGCCCAGCGAGTATCGACAGTAATTGGAACATTTATGAGCTAATCGATCACTTGTTGGTTACAGTCCCGCCGATGCTCTCGGTGCCGCATCAGTTGATCGGTGTGCCTTTAGGATCCCGAATCACGCTAGAGTGCCATACCGAGGCCTTCCCAACGTCACTAAACTACTGGACCAGGGAGGACGGGGGCATGATTCACGAGAGCGAGAAATACAAAGTAACATCAACGCCTGGCAAGCAGTCCTACATTAATAATATGACACTCACTATTTTCAATGTGCAGGTTAGTTAACAGTCCATTCTTGAATACGCTTGATATCTCAGTTGTTTTCATTCGTTAAATTCTATCGATGCAACTAAATAATAATGATTGTATTATTTTTCAATTATCATATAAAGAAATTAGTATGCGTGAAATTTTTCACGTGTCAAAACTCGACAAGTTTTGGATTGGAAAAAGTTTAAGATGTAAGCGTCAGAAAGTGTAAGGTCAATTCAAAAGCCTAGAAAGCCACAACTTCTTAATAAAGAAAGCATTGGTTCCGACATTTGCACTTCGAAATTTACCCGCGTTGAAAACTCGTGGCATACTGCCACGTGGCAAATTTCACACACATAGAAAGTGCTATTAAGTTTTAGTTATACGTATGGGTCTTGCGAACCCGGATGGCAAAGATGATAAAATACAATTTAAATGAGGAATCATAGGTGTACAATCTATACGTGTAAGTGAGAGTTAAAAAAGATAAATTAGTTAAAAAAGATGAAGATAAATTGTAAAATATATCAAAAATATATTTTACAATTTACCTTAGAAATATATTCTATTTTACGATTCGTCTGACGCTTAGAAAAAACGTAAATAAACTTCAAACTGAATTATCTCTGATGTCTTCGTTAGTAACAATTTGCAAAATGAAATTTCAATTTGTTTCATCGTAAAGCCGATTCCAGTGCTTGTGAACAAATTGTAAAACTGTCAAATAATTAGCCGCCAATCTTTTAGGGCGCTTTGATTAATTTCCTCAATCAGTTAAAACAACAGCAAAAAAGCGAGAGAGAAAGAGAGAAAAAAAAGTTGAACTGATTTCTCTCGGCAAAACGCGTAATGAATACAACGCGCTCCGCGATTCGATTGAACGAAACGAAATTTCTGTGAAGCGGCAATTAGTCCATTAACTCTTTGCCGCAGAAATAATTCATCCAAGCAAGACTCATAAGTAGGAATCCTCGGAATTCAATTTTGCCGCTGATCATGTTATTTACGTTTATTACCCGTCTTCGTTCTCCGGCGTTCAGTGACAATTATTGGAAGCCGAAAAATAATAGTGTAAGTTCTCACAACTCTGTGTTTTATTTCATCCTATTTACGTCGACTTGAAATATCGACAATTTGTTGCAGATAGATACCACTGTGCACGCGTGTTAGTGACTTATACCATGCGTTTCCTTTCTGTTGCAGGAATCGGATTACGGTATCTACAAATGTGTTGCAAAAAATCCACGAGGCGAGACCGACAGCACCATTCGTTTGTACAGTAAGTACCTGATTGTTTTCTACTTGATATTACGCGAGACCTACAATTCATAACGTCAACCAAAATCCGCTTCATTGCCGGTTTATGTATGTTTTTTTTTTTTTTTTCTTTTTTTTTACAATATCCTTTTTCGTACACACTTTTACGAAATCATTTTACGCTTTTCAATTTTTTGCAACTTTTCCATTCACGACGATCTTTGACAGCTTCCAAATTAATTGGTCCTGATTCATTATTATTTTGTCCCAAAATCTTTTGCAATTGGCCGATCGTTTGCAGAAAAATTAAACACTAAATGCGCATTTTATAAGAGGCTATGTCAAATAAGGAAATTGAATTCAAGTCGGATTATGTGTATTGAATTAAAAAGTTTGTCCAGTTGAAAACGATTTTGTCAACCGTAAAACTATTGAACAGTTTTTCGCATGTTAAAGTAGATATTAGTCAAGTGTCTGCAACTCGAAACCCAATTTGCTTTTGCATTCTGCTTCACATTGAAGTTTGTAATGCGCCGTATCAAAGTAACATAAATGCATTATCATAAATTTAATACTGGTAGTGAAAAAAAGGACTTTCGAAGTTTGGTGGGAAATATTGGTACCGTACATT
>JABFOV010000749.1:0-32380 GCA_022817685.1 Aradophagus sp. ZL-2020
CGGGCACAGCGAGAGAGGCGAGCAAGCGCAGGCTGTCCCGGCGGCGGGTGCACCGAAGGATAGCACAGCGCGCGCGGAAGGGGGAAACGAGGGGGGGGGAGGGGGGGGGGGGGAGGGGAGCGGGGGGGGGAGGGGGGGGAGCGCACGCCAAGCGGCGGCGTGGAGTGGGGTCGGGGGGTACAATATGGGTTATCGAGGGGGGCCCCCACTGCGCCGCGCGCGCCCCGCCAGAGGCGCTCATTTTATTGCTCGCGACGCCGCAGGGGCTCTCAACCTGGGAGCCGCCTTCGACGTGTAAACAGTCTCAGACACACGCGAGAAGCGCAAAAAATCCCACGACACTGACCGCGGTCAACCGCCATGTTACCGAGCTGCGAGGTGGAACGCGCGGTCGCGTTTTTTCGAGACTTTGTCCTTACGCCCCCTCGGGCTTTTCTTTAGTATTTTACCCCCTTCATCCACCAAATCACTACCCTTGTAAGAGGACCTTTTCGTTTTTTCTTTTGTTTTCTTGATGGACTGTTTTCCATTTTTTGTTCGATTAAAGGTTGTTTTTTACTTTTCTCGGGAGGGATGGGTGATGAAGTAGATGACTTTGTTATTTTCGTTTCTTTTAGTTGTTTTTTTTTTAAACCTGTAAAAGATTTAAATGCATTAGATTTAGAATGGAATTATTAAATTGAATTTAAGAACAATTTAATTAGATATATTTTTTTTAATAGATTGTTAAATAAATAAATCTAAATTTCATTCGTAAATTATACTATACGTAAGATGAGATAATTTTATATGTTATTTTGTGAGTTATCATAAGAAGAATAGATACTCTAAAAAATAAAATTCTCATCTGTTGAAAAACATTATAAACTTGACTAAATACTTCAATTAAAATTACAAAAAATATTTTTACTTTTAAATAGTAAAAACTGCAGTTCAAATAACAATATTTTTATTTTTTCATTATTCAAAGTATAACGTTTTGTTTTTCGGTCTTTTCAGATTAATAACTTTATCATTATGATACTATTTTCGAAATTTCAATTTCCATGTCTTTGTAAAATATTTCTATATTGATAATCAATTTTAATGATATTCCGTAGTATTACAATATATAACTTTTTTTCATTTTTATGTAAAATGAATTAAGCTTCATCATCATATTCCTCGTGAAATCTTGCTAAATTTAATTAATCGAAATATGGTTAAATATAATACGCGATCAATGTTTTTAGTATAATTGAAATTTCTGGAAATAGTTGGAATTATGCTTGCATTAGAAATGTAAATTTATGATAGTTAGTCTATACGGTATGATATTATATTATCGATTATCATGTATAATACTATTATATGCTATCGTTGAATGTAATAATACATTGATAAATGACAACGTTCGTCGCGACTTTGGTAATTATCATTTTTAAATCTTGACTTAGCATTTTAAGTTCAACGCCGAAGACTTTTTGAAATACAACTTTCCGTGTATTTTTAAAACGAACTATTTCCGGTAGTTTTAAAAGAAACCTCTGAAATATAAATGCGACGAAATGTTGAGTTGGTCGTTATTAATTTTCGTTTTAAAAATTGTCTACGAAAATTATCGGACATTCAATAACTTCGCAATCGCCATGCTTTTTCTTCCCAACGTGACGATTATTGATCTGCGATGTTTTGGATAATCAGGGGACGCTTTTTCAGCGAAAGTTCTTTTCATTTTGGAGGAAATATAAATGTGACGAAAATATTAGATCCGAATATTATTTGATTACATTTTTTTCAACCGATTCAAATAACGCTTGCAAGTTTCATCTATTTTGTATGAAAAATATTATCATTCGCATTTTGAATCAATATTTTACAAAACGCAATTGTAATATCACCAAAATCGCGATAATTTGGCACATCAGAAATATCGAAAAATTGCATTTCGAATCGGGAAAGAAAAAAAAATTACGAAAAACACACAAAAGGCAGTCAATATGAAAAAGTCGGTGAACATTAATAATCAATCTATCGGGAATTATAATTATTATGACTGTTTATCAACGAAAATGCCCAGGCTTCGACAGCGCGCGTTATTAATTAAAATGTAATTTTATTCTTATCGAATGCATTCATAATTTGTAATTTACGTTCATTAGAGATGTTAATGAATTTCTCTACCAAGCGAGTATTGATCGTCAAAAATACACACGCGCTTCGGTTCAATTTCGAGTTCGATAAATGATACGCTGCTCATCTGCACGTAAACTTTGCCTACGCGTTTTACGTTTTAATTAATTGCATTGTAATAATGCAACGGCGTTTCCGCCCTTTTCCTTGCATTTTGCGCGCCGTTTTTGGCCCGACAAACCGTTTCGATTCGGATGAATTTTCGTTCGATCTCAGACGGTCTTCGACTGTCGAGTGCATTTCCGCCGGCGAATTATGAGTCAGCCGTTCGGCGAGGCTTTTACGGTTCCAAAAACAGACCATCAACTGGTTTAATTAATAATCCACGGTAAATAATCAAGGCTGAAATATTGTCTCGTTATTTCACCTTTATTATCGTAATAAACACCTCGTTAATTCACCTTTATACCGTATTCCAAGCAAAAAGTCTAAGAGTATAAAAGTGCAATTTTACAGCGGTCGAGGAATAGGGTTCAGATCTTCGCTAAGATTAATTTGAAATGAAAAATTGAGTTCGAGAAAACGTTAATAATACGTCTCGTACAAATTACACTACGTATTGTAAGGTTTACAATACAAAACGCTCTTCTTACAAATGATTTGTTATACGATGAAAAGTAAATTTTCGTAAGGTATCGCTCTTTTCACGAATACTTACGCATTAAAAATATTACAATGTACTTTCGTAAAAGCAAGTATTAAAGTTAATTTGAAATTGAAATGACTCAATTAAAATCACCGAAAACGTTCCGCTTGTACTGAAAATTCGTTCAATGAAAAAAGACGAAATCAACTTCACTCGAAACCAAATTTCATCTCGAGGAAACAAATTCCTTTTTCTAATTCATTCTGTCATTTCACAATTTCCATTTCCCGTCTTTATCGCTCGTTTTCCTCTAGCTCTTTTGTTTTTGCTTTTTGAGAAAGTCTTGAAGATATCGCGAAGTTTTTCGAACTCAGTCGGCGCTTTTAAGTTCCTTTGATTCTTTTGGCCAGCGCTTTCGACCTCCGGAAAAGTTGTCAGAATTAAAACTTTGCGTTAAAGTTGCGTGCCCGCAAACTCCCGCGAATATTAATTACAAGCCCCAAAGATGATTATTAATTACCGAAAGTATGAGCAACATCCGAGTCGAACCGCAGCAATTTTACTTCTCCATATTGTTTTCGTATATCCGCGAGCCTGAACAAGTTCAATTGCTCGTTAATAAACCAATATAGACTAAACTTTTTGCAAAAAAAAAGCTTTTGTTGAGTTTCAGTTTTGCTGTTTTTCCGTAACCTTGCTCTTGTTCATTGTCACATTTTTGCAGTTTAATTTTAAATATCGAATAATTGTCCGTTGATATCTAGCAATGATTTGAATTTGAATTTCACGCTGGTCTGGAAACTTTCGAAAATGTAACAAGTTCCGGAATGCCGCATTGGAATGTATCGAGTGAAATTGAGATTCAAATTTCGCGCCACTGCCAGACTGACGGGAAATTTGATTACATTCATCAGCGCGGGGGCGCAAGGTATATTTGCAATTTTCCTTTGTGAAATTCCGGTCGATTCGTGTAACCAACGGCGCCGACCGACCATTTAGTGCTAATTATAATTTTGTTGAGTGCAACATTGTGGCGACGACGTTCCAGATTATCGCGACGTTTCGCGAACGCAGAGTTCTATTTGGTTCTCGCTTGTGGAATAAACAAATTCAATACGCGCCACCATATTTTACCGACGGTTTTCGAGGCGTATGTAGTGTTCCATAAAAACACTCAACTGAAAAGGAACAGAGAAACATGCCTTGTCGTATTTTGTTTTATACTTTTGTTCATCATTTTTGGTTTTTGTATCGTGATTTAATTCTTTTTTAATATTGATTTATAATGCAATGGCATTTTGTATCTTTCAATAATTTTACGTCAAGAAAAATGGAATATCATTTTTAAACTCAATTTATTCTCTTTTTTTTATTTTTATTAATTTAAAGCAAGTATTAATAGATCGTAAATAATAGATCTTGTAAGATCACAAACAAATTTATGCAACTTTGTTATATAGACTCAAAATAGAACACCCTGAAGGTAAACAAAGAAACGTTGCTTTTTATAATCTTTGTCGAAATTAAAGTTGCTCACGTCTGGTCTCAAAGGTCCGAAGTGCCGGAAGATTCGAAAAAGTTCTGAGAGAGAAAAGAAGTCGGTTGATCGAATGAAACCGAAACAACGGAAATAAGTACGCAGATCTAGGGTACAATGCGCGTATGAAATTTGAAAGTATTCGAAACGCCGTCTACATTGTGGGAAACAAGTTCGCGATGTTCGACATTGACTGGCCATGAGAAAGTTTAGAGAAAGCACGTGACCGTTTCGTTTTGAGAGAGAGCAAATAAGAGAGTTGAGAAGCGTTAGATTCAGCAATTCCTTTTCCCATTTTTTTCATCGATGCTTTTTCTCCTTTTCCTTCCTTCTCCTCCTTCGCTCCGACAGGGTCACTGCTTTTTTTAATTGTTTTTATGCACGGCGCTCGGATAGTTCCAGCTCCGCCACTTCTTTTCCGCCTCTTTTCTTCCATCTCGGATCGCCCCCCCCCCCCTCATCCGGCACTTCCACCTACTGCTCCTTATTTCCCCCTTTTTTCCCATTCTGCCTCGTCGCCGTCGCGACTTTTGTCGTTTTGCTTTCGTTCTCTTCGCCGCGATTCCTTATTCCGTTCCGGACGTTTGAATTATTTCTATGCCAATATCTACCTTTAAGCGACGTTCTCATAATTTTCGTAAGACAAAGCCCACATTCCTGGCAATTAATTATTCCGAAAAAGAAAGAAGGTTCAAAGGGACGACGAATTCGAATTTCGCGCCGACGAAACGCTGAGGAAAGTCGAGGGTTTCGTTTGTCATTTGCGTTGTTTCTTTAACAATTGAGAATTAATGACTCATTCTTTCTTTGTTGACAATCATGTTTTATTTACAAAAAATACAAAAAGTAACATGTAATTCCTTTTTCTTATCCTTGTTTTTGTTTTTTGTTTATTCCTTTTTTGTATATTTCTTTTTTATGGAAATCGAATAGAGTAAAGTCGACCAGATTCGGCGCAAGAATTATTTAATTTGGAAATCCGCGGCAAAGGGTCTTGCAAAAACATAAAAAGACAACAACAGAAGTGGATTCGTGTCATTTGCTTTCGTAAGACCACGTAGTTTACATTGAAAATTGTGGAAAGCTGAGCAAGCAATGCTAATTTTCATTTCGAAACGCCACAGTTTTTTTCGACTACTTTGACTCGGCCGTTCTAATGTAACTGCGTTTCAAATTTCATTACAAAATGGAAAGGATGAGGGGCAAAAAAATTAAAAAAATGAATTTATATGTACAAAATGGGGCAATTGTGAAAAAAAGTTGAATCGAATGTAAACTCATGGCGCGGCGAAGAACACACGCGCGCTGACAGTGCCCGAGATCCGACGATAATAGAAGAGCAAAAATTATTAATGGCCAGTGGACACGTCACGTTCAGTTAACTTTGCAACGACGCGAAACTGTTCAACCCAAATTCAAAATTCTTTTATTTTCGGCCTTAACAACCATCCACTACGAAATTTCTGCAAATATGAAAAAATGGTCATTTCCCATTGTAATGCGGATTTCTGTTTGTCTACTTTTGTTTTTTTCCTGTTCATAACTTGATTTTAAAACAATATCGGTTAAAGAAAATTTTTATTATAAATTATGTATCTATATATTTATTTATTTTGTTGTTCTATTATTATTTACTTATTACATTATTTCATATCAACACCAACCCTTCGCTTGAATGCAATTATTTCGCAAAATTCCCTGCATTCAATTAGTATTCTAAACAATCTAAATATAGTTTTATGAATGCAAGCGCGCCAATGGGGAATTTCGCTGTGGCGCAATATCGCTGTTCGTCGTAGTAAAAGGAAGGAATAAGAAGACGCTGTATTTCCACATTTTACAACTGTAAAAATGTATAAGTAATAACACGCGAGCTCGTACCTTTTTTGCCCTTCTTCGTTTGCCCTTAAAATCGATCTTCATACACGAACGTTGCAGGTATAATAAAAGTGCACTGAAACCTAAATTTGGTCCTGTCGACTTCTATTCGCCAAGTTACTTCCACTCCATTACAAAATTTTGAAAATTTGCGGTGAAAATGATATGAAAATGAAATCATCGTAAAAAGTACATATATCCTTTACTAATCCTTTGCACTAGACGAGGACATCAATACCTTTGATTTTTATTTTGCATTTTTTATTATAATACCGGAAAAAAATATCTCACTGAAATTACATTTGAATAACAATTGTAATTGCCATTGTAAAAATTGTATTTGTAACTGTAAAGTTCAAAACATGAAAGGCAAACATGTGGATCTCAGATAATTTCTTTCGATCATCGTCTTTTTTAACATTTCATTTATCGACGGGTGCTGTGGTATTGTCATTTCAATTTCAATAACCATTTTTGCAAAAATGGCATAACCACTTTCCTCGCGACAGTTACTCCAAAAATTGATTGTAAACAGATCGTGCATTTTCTCTTTCTCTTTATAACTTCGCAAGTTAATTTCGTTCAACAAGGTAAACATCGTAGACTTCGTTCGTAATCTTGAAATGCGGCGAAAAAAAAATGACGATAACGCGCAACAATGTAACATATGCAACGATTTTATCTGACACCGGACTATCTTATCTTTGTATCTTGAATGAAAAGTTGGTCTACTTGCGTTTATCTCAGTCGCACACGCTCCCGCGAAACTTCGTCGCGATTAAAAACAACGTCGCTGTTAATCGTCGCTCCGTCGAAGCGGCGCGGGTAATTGTCGGTTTTCGTTATTTATATATCGGGAAATCGAAGAAAAAGAGGGGGCAAATTATATACCGGTATTTATATATCCACGGAATGAGAACATTTCAAGGAGATCCAATACATATTATGTAATTTCGAAACGCAAGGTTGTATGCGTGTGTTGTCTTCATGTATAGACAGCAGGATGAATTGACAATTACTGACGTCATAAAAGCGCTGTGATACGAATGCGATGTTATGATAAACGTCATGTAAAATTACTTAATCGTCAACGACAAGAATCGGGGAAAGGGTGAATGGGTTTCGTTTGGTTCATTAAAAAGTTCACGGGGTTTCGTACGATGTGAACGTTCTTGCGAAGTTCAACTTGTGAGGTTCAAAGTTCAATTTCCAGTCGTTTTATTCTAGCAGTTATCACAACTAGTTGTAATTATTTCCGTTCAGTTGAAACAGGAATAAACGACCCCAAAATTGTTATTAATTATGGCTGTAAAACATGGGGTATTAAAGGATGTTTAAAAGGAGTTAATTTTGATACTGTTTGGGTTTTAAATACAAATATCATTACTTTAACATTTCACTTAATTTTTAATAAAGAGAGGTACCATTCGAATGTGGTCTATGTATGGACCATGGTTGAATTATACTTTCATTCACATCATGAAATTGGATCGTCTTCATTTTATAACTATTGAAATAATTTATCATATATATATTATAAAGCATGCATATAAAACAGTGTGTCAAAAACTTACTTCCGTGCGTTGCTGTAACCTTTTGTTCAACTCATAGAATCGGTAATCCGGCTGGTGAAAATACGGAGTATGCCTCCTAGGGACAGGCAACGATCTGTCAGACCAGACCGATCGGTCAAGTTAGGGTGCTGTGTAAAGTGTATCACATGTGTGTCGCGTGTAACATGCACATTACTCTATCGAGTAATCGTACGACGAATTTGCTCTGTCAGCGAAGCGATTTTTCTACTTCCCAAACAAAGTCACTTTCAACATTTTGAAAGATCCATATCAATGTTACATCAATGTTTAATTCATTAAGTGACAAATTATTTCTTTAATAAATCACATTTTGCATTTTTTTTAAATTTTACAAATAAAAATTTATTTTGTGTTACGTTCAAATATCTTGAACAGTGAGGGCGTAAATAACTTCTTTTCGCCCTTGTTGCACAAAAAATTGTACATGACAGAAATACTACTTTGTGAGTTCAAAGTTGATCCACGTGTGATTTTCTATTACTCAATAATAAATGCGAATTAATTTATTTTTACAAAATTAATGTTACAATAATGTTGAGTTAACATTAACAACGTTGATTCCATAGATTTAAGGCAATGTTAACCTTTATAACGAAATCCCAATTTGTGATTTAACACTATAATTTCTTCTCGCTTCAAGCAAATTCGTTGCATTATTCATGGGAGAGTAAAGTTGACACCTTTTACATCAAGTTTATTCAACAAATCGGTCAACCTTCTTCTCACATGAGTCCAGAACGGGACTGAAATGTTTCTTAACAACTATTGATACTTTTGAACATTTCGAGACGTGAAGTTTTGAAATTGACTATAAACGATTTGAAATATAATTATTTGAGTACTTAAATGAATGTAAAAATCTTTTAACAAATCCAAAGTTTTTATTTGGTTTCAAAAAGAATTCAAAACTTCAGTATATATCGAACAAAAGCCATTCTTTGTTTTTACTTTTTCTTCCATTTTTTTTTTTTTTTTTTTTTTTGCAACGTCGATACGACTGATTTGTCACAAGTCATTACGACGCAATCAATTGACCTATCGGAAACAGTCTACGACAAATCGGTCGATCGATAAATTTGTACGATTGCAACTGATTAGAGGCAGGTACGCGATTGGAAAACAAATGCAAGTCCAAGTGCGTACCGTCACGGTGTAATGCCACCGCGGTCTAATCGCTTAATATGTAACACGTCGATATAACAATCGCGGCTGTAAAGGAGCCGTAAAAAGAGCAATAGAAAGAGGAAGAACGGTGTGAAAGTCGCGGACGAAGTTGCTTAGAGGTACAATATCAATCTTCGAGCAATGTGGGAATATATGACCGTATGATTAACAGACAGTTGAATCATAAATAAAAAAAAGTTAATCACATTTCTTATAGCTAGTGACATTTTTGAATTAATAACTACAACAATTATACAAGTAGAATTTTTAATGCAGTGCTGATAAATGGTTGTTTTGAAATATTCATTATAAAACCAAGTGTTTTGTATCGAAGTCAAGGACATCAAAAGTACCTTAATTTAAGACACTTTAGATACCTAAGACTCTAAAAGTAACGTTCAATAAAAGTTACTTTTATTAAAACTGATCCAATCTTCTAACTATTCATTAACGTTGAAACAACATTGAATAGACGATGTTTTCTTTTTGACCAAATAATGTTCCGTCAACTTTCCATCAACGTTGAAACAACGTCCAATGAAGGTTTCTTCGCTTCGCCGCCACAAATCCAAGTTGACCCAGTGACTTGAACGCATCAACGAGAGGGCGCCTGGCCCATTAACATACTACATGCTACGCATTCCGCGTAATCTCGTCATTAATCACCGGCGCACTTTCTTCTTGAGCCGCGCTCGCCGGATAAGGTGGAGCCGCTTTGCGTGACGATCTCGTCGACTCGAAATTAATCGCCGCGGGCCAAGATCACCGGCCAATAATAAGTCGCGCGCCGGCGATCACCTGTTTTTTCGCGCCATATGCGAGCCTCGTTGTGAGCATCGATTTTTCGTCACCCTTCGACACAGAGCCAGCGGGTTCTTTGTGCCCGGCTATTATTCTCCACGGCTCTGCGATGCTGGGCAAAACATCCAACCGAGAACCCGACGCTCAATGGATATTTAACGAATTCACTTTCACGAAATAAGATGCTGTGGGACTGTTTTTCGATCGTCCTGTTTTATTTACATCTGTTCTGTGATACTGCCAAAGTTCCCCACCTTTTTTCCCACTTACAGTAGGTAAACACACATTGTAAATAATGAGAAATGACGAAGATTTGAAAAAGATGTTTAGGAGAAGATGAACTGAGGATACCTCTACTTTACTGGCATTCCAAGGTTTTTCATCGAAAACGATAGTATTATTAAATTTGAGGACAAAATCGTATTGTTCTATTCCTTCTACTTTTTTAGAAATTGATTTTATACAACCTACAATAACACGGTTTTGGCGCCAATTTCAGAATTTAAACTTCATCATGCGGATTGACCTACTCTTAATTCCATTTTCATATTGTAGCAAGTTTATATCCTATCGGGAGTTGTTTAAAAAAGCGATAGATCGGGTGTTGAAAAAGTACGAGAGAGTGACAATCGGAATGTCGCCTTTGAGACGAAGAGTGAGTTATCTCAACTCTCTCGGGAGTTGTTTTCAATCAGCTGGGAATTCGAATCGAAAACCCATAGAGAATTCACGTTGCCTTTTTTGTTCCATTTAGCACAAATTTGAAAACGAGGAATTATTATGCGATCCAATGAAAATTCCAATTATTATGAAATTATCCCATCAGCGTAAGAATAATATTTGTGTATTTAATGTATTTTTTCAAGAGCGTTGAAATGACGTTCTCAAATCAATATCTAATGATTTCGTTAAACATTTGCGTTTAATATTTTAATGTTTCCACACGAAAACGAACTGTGGGAGAAATATTCGAGGGGCAGCTATGGGGAAGGGTTCGCCGAACGAGTAATTGAATGCGCACCCGTACGTTAGGCGAAGGGTCAAACGTGGCCTAAATATATTTTTGTGCTCAGCTACAAGCTACGAACAGCCATTTGAATAAATGCCAAGCTGAATAATTGGCTGTCAATCCGCGCTGCGTACCCGTGCAACGACTGCTGAATATTAACAGTCTCAAAGTTTAAAGTGATTAATTTCATATTCAAATCGATGTTGCGAATTTTCACACTTCATACCCCTGTTTGTTTTTAGTTTGATTTGCTGTCCGTGCTCTTTCTTTTTTTTGTTCAACGAGTAAGAATTGCGAGGATCGTAGGTACGGTCATTTATACTTCAATTTTCCCGCGCTTTGGTGACGATGCTCTTTACAAATAAACCAAAGTGCAGTACACGTGCTTGAGAATCATTGGCGAGTTCGTACCAGTCACGTAAGATTTAACACGCAACTAATCGAAAGCACTCGACCCTAGTGCGAAAAGTGCTCTTCTCGAATGAATTTTTGAATGGCAACAAATAAACATGTATTCAGAACGCTATTTGACTTCCGTGACGAAGGAGAAGAAAGGATTACCAGTGTTTGATCAAGCTTCGTGTTTTGTTTGCTTTGGAAGACAGGTGCAAATTATCAAAGACTAGTAAATGTGGATCAGTGTGATCAAACTGATTAATTTATAGATAAACTGTCAAGAGGAATGTCGATTTCTTTTTACTTTTCTACTGTATTCATAAATGAATATCAAAAAATTATTAATTAATCAGATCAAAATTATTTAGTAAAAATACGAGCTATACTTTAAAACAATCATACGATTTTTATCATTTGACATGCTCTGATATTTTTCTGTTTCCATGTATTAGAAAAAGATGAAATCATGTAAATCACTCTTATTTTACGTACTTCCGTCTTCTACTATTCCTACGCATTAAAAGAGACGAAGTTACCTAAATCCATACTTCTAAAGCGAAACGTAGCGAAACCAGCGCTTTTCGTCGCCAGAATTCGTCTGAAATTGATACGCAGGACTGCCGCGTGACGACAAATCGCGGCGAACGGACAAGAGACGATATCGGTGGAGTGAGCTTGTGATGGACGAGGTTCTGCGGTCGGGTGCGAGACCGACGAAATCCGGGGATTGAATCAGGCTGGGCGGACCCACTCGCAGTTATTAAGCTCGGGTTAATAGGTTTAGTTTCTGAGGCTAATGGGCAGCGGCGGGCCTGCTTTGTGGGAGTAAGACGCGGGACAGGGGGACAGGGGGCGAGGGGGGTAAGAGGGCACGCGTGCGATCAGCTGAGCGCACAGCTGGCCGATGAGAACCACTGTCTGCAGGATTAGTTCGTCTCTTTCTATTTCTCTCTTCCTACCTCTCTCATTTTATACGTATCGTTCTCTTTTTAAGCCTCTATCTTCTTCTACCGCTATCTTTTTCTACCTCTATCTACATCTATCCCTCTCTCGCCCTCTCTCCGTCCTTTTCCATTTCCTTTCCTTCTCGTCTACAGCCTCGTACTGCTGTCTCTCTCGCTTGCTCGGAGATTGGGTTAGCAAAGGACGAGGGGGAGGGGTTAGCGAGCAGCGAAAGGGGGTGTTATTAGGGGTTGCTCATGGGGTGGTACTGCGATCAATGCCAGGGAGTCATGCCGAAGTTCTCTCCCTGCCCCCTCCCCGCATCTCGCTGCTATCGCTTCTCGCCCACCTCCTCCCCTCGTACTCTTCGGCTCTCCTTGTCTGTTTCCCGCGTACATAACACGTATGTACTCCGCACACCGGTACATGAATAGTTTCACGTGTAAATACGAATTTGCGTATACCGTGTGTACGCGTGTTTTTGTGTACCCGACGGCGAAAGCACTTCATATCTGGAAACATATCGCGCCGAAAGACCAACATTGATATTACGCTTCCGCACCGGTTATAACATTCGTTAATTGTACGAGTAATTGAATGCACAAGACATTCCCGCGATGAAAGACAAAGATTGTGGATTTTTTTTTATTTTGTTCGTAGGGAAGATTTCACTTATCCTCTTCTACCTGCGAAATGACGATAAAGTTTGCGAACGCTGCATGAAAGATGTGTCTTTATAACATTCCACATTAGTTGTAACAAGCTTTTGAATTTTGAATCATGGTTCGTCCTTATCCGACTCACGATCTAAACAAGGACAGCAAGACTTTCTGTAAGAAAGTGAAGAACCTTACGTTTTCAGACCGCTTTGCATTAGTTAGGACAGATTTTTGATTTCGATATTACATTTGCGGTCTGTCTTTATCTGACTGCATGTATTAGATAAAGACGGGAAGATGAAAAATAGCTTTTGAAATCGCGCGAGGAACGTGTCCTAATGATATTCTCGCTAAAATTTACGGAGTAACTCATACATAATTGAACGTTCGAAAAAAGGAAGGATATTAATGAATTCGTCTAAAGTCTACAATGGGTGGAGCTGCGGTTTCCGACCGCCTGAAACCTGTTATTCCGCTGGCATTCCAGCATTTCGACGACTTTATGAAAAGTTTATAAAAGAGGTAGTTTCGTATTTTGCGACACAGTTGACGAGAAGAGTGGGACACACAACTAGATATACAATCCGAGTGACGGACTGATCGAGGTATCGTGGGAATGCGGCACCGCGCTCGTTCAAGATCTGCTAAAGGTATAACTGGATGACGTGTGCGTGAGGCGGTATGTCCTACTAACAACGCCTGGAGAAAACTGCGACAAAAAGTGCCGATAAATCATAATCGAATCAAAATAACGGCTTTTTTTCTTCCGTTTCACACTACTTTTACTCGGCACAAGAACAGTTATGATTGTTTTTAATATCTCTTTTTTATAATAAGTTCAAATTTGATGACGTATGTGTTCCAAATTACGAAGTTAATACCTAATAATTTTTTTTTAATTTTCTTTTTTTTAATAATTTTATTCCGGTTCATGTTTGAGGTAATATTTTATATTAGCTGTATCAACATAAAGACTATGTGATGCTTAAATCGGTACGAAGATGCTGCCGCGCTTAAGGCGTTTCGCGCGAAATTTGACTTTCAAATTTAAGAAAACATCATGTCGACAACTGAAATCGTACGAGATAATTAATCGCAAGAATTGTTTCATTTTCACCGCTTAAGTTTTGTACCAGGCCACGGTGTCTTTAGCAATCGACGGAAAAGTGAGCGGTCGGTAGTTTCGAATGCGAAAGGCATTTTCCCCGAGGCTTTCTTGCGTTTGCAAAAATGTCTTGCACAAGATTTCGTTCTTTTTCGAAACTCGGGTCAGTATTTAAAAGTGCGCCACCGAAGTGATTTATTTTCCGTTACTTTATAAGCGCATTCCGCAGATTTCTACGGACGCTGCAACAGCCGTTGCGAAAAACGCCTTTTTCAGTTTACGTAATTAATAACTC
The DNA here is from genome assembly GCA_022817685.1 of Aradophagus sp. ZL-2020. Lineage (NCBI taxonomy): Eukaryota > Metazoa > Arthropoda > Insecta > Hymenoptera > Scelionidae > Aradophagus > Aradophagus sp. ZL-2020. The sequence goes on from JABFOV010000749.1 coordinate 14,140, forward strand.
GTAATTACTCTTTGCAAAATCGATGTCGCGCGTGAGTTACACGTGTCAATGTTTCCGTCACTTTTTGTCTCGTAAATTGTTCTTAAAAACGTAAACACTGTTGCACTATAAAGTAGAGTAACAACCTCGAAAAATTGAACTTACAACGTTGGTAGGATATTTTAAAGTTAGCTCAGAAAATGAATTTAAATTCGCGTAAAAGTATTCTTTGTGACAAATATCCAAACGTTTCAATGAGTGTGAAATTTTCCGCAGAAAACAGATTTTTTTGCGAGGGGAACTTTATATGAAAATTCCAACAAACTTTAAAATCGAATGTTCAACAGAACGAAATAAAAACAAGACAATGGAAAACAAAACTAGAAAAAATAAATATCGAAATCAAATTTCGACTTAGGTTTAACGTGCTTCGTGTCGATCGTTTGAGTTCAACAGGTGGCGCCATCTATATGGCGCCCTTGAACTGCACATTACCCGCGGCAACAAGTAAATCGTGCTTTGATGGACAGCGAATGAAATTCGCAGCGGCGCGCGTAGATCGCGATGACAAGACGAATGAATATCGCGGGCCATAAAAAGGCGGCTGGCATTTGTCCGAGCGACCTCCGACCGTGGGGCTGATCGGGGCCATCAATTAGCGCGCGCGGCGCGCGCCCTCTCCTTTGCGCGGACACAATAGCCGTGCCACGTGAATCGATAATTAGCTCGCGACGATATCATCGTAATGAATGAACGTTGCGTTAATTCATGGCCGAACGTTCAACCCTTTTGCCCGGAATTTTATTACCCTCTAACATTTTTTCCCGCCAATTCATTGCCCGATCAAATTGGCGGCAAATTTTGAACCGTCGATTCTTTTTAAACTATCGATTTCGTTTGAATGCTCTCTCTTTTCCTCTTTGTTTAATTGCACTTGAACATTTTTGCAGTTTCATTCATTCTCATCAGTGAAATGTACACTGAGCGCAATTTTTCAGCTGAAAGAACTGAATTTTATCTACTAAATAATTCGATTTCTTTACTTCCTATTCAATAGAATTTATATAGACAAAAAAATTGATTGAGTTTGTTCGAAATTTATTAAGCATACATACAATATATTTATCTCGTACAGTATCAATTATCTTGTATCAATTACCGAGTCGACATCGGTTCAATTTACAATAATGCGTTCTATTAATCACGCTCGATCAGAAATACTTTAAAAAGTCAAATTCTGCATCCCAGTCAATTTTTGGTTAAAAGGGCCAGCTTTGTGCATTCAACTTACACAGAATTGATTTGATGCAAGTCGACGACTTTTTTCCGCGTATGATAGACTTGTATTCATCGTCGGTCGTATTGATTCATATTTCGAGTTTCAAGCGCACGGGCGGTAATCCGGTGTCTAAGCCGACCCTTGCGATTTCAACGAGAGAGATCGCAATCAGTCGGGGATTGATTTTTCAGGCCGCACGGAACGCCGCACTTGTAACGCGGATACACGTGTCGGCGAACGATACGGCTACTTTACCACGATTACGGTTCAACGGCGAGGATCGTTTCGGGAGGGGTTCGAGGAGGGAGATTCTACGTTCGACAGTGGCGCCACGTGGCGGCCGAAAATTCGCTTGCTCTCTTTTTCTGTCTCCAGCCGTCTCGCTCGTCTATTCGTTTTATTCGTGAAAAAGCTAACTAATGAAGGACGCGTGAGAGGCGGCACTTTAATGAAGGCTTGACACGTATGTTACATAAATGTCACATAAACGTCGCGATCTTGACGCACGCGCTCCATCTTGTGACAATATGATGTACAACGGTGACGTAATCTGTACAACGTGACGTCATGAAAAACGTTTACATTTCCGTTTTCCCCGAAGATTAATGAACGCGGCCGAACGAAGTCGATAGCTGTAAGGTTTTTTCTTTTTGATCTGTGAAGTCATTAGTCGCAAGCTACCGTTAAAATTTAAATTCGATCGCAAAAAACAGATCTTTAAACAAACGCATTTCATTTCTTGTTTTTGTGTTTGAAATTTGCCACGTGGCAAATGCCGTGAGTCAGAATCATTAAAGAAAAAAGTAGAATAACTGAGTATGAATGATAAAAATTTACATATGTTTTCGTGTAAGTATATATGTATTGCGACGTTCCTCAATTTCGAATTTTTTGTAATGAGCGACTTTTGCCACGTGGCAAACTTCACGTATATTGTTTTTACACTATTTGTACAAGTTTACTTTTAAAATTTTAACGAGTCACTGTTGAGTATTCAGTTACTTCGTTACCTAACTTTGATCACGAAAGTAATTTCGTTACCGTTACTTCAGAAAAAAAGGTAACTTCAACGTTACTGTTACTCAAAAAATTAAACGTTTTTCGTAAGTCGTTATTTGCAACGACGTTACTTCCAACGCTTGATTTTAATCGAAGTGACTTATCTCACCAATATCACGGATACAGGCTATCAAAGTCGATATTCAATAAGTGAAACAAAGCGAAACTTATTTGTCTTCATTCAACACGAACGATCATAGATAACAATATATGTCCTACTTGTCGCCAACCTTCGAAATAAGAATTCAAAAATTCCTAGATCCAAGTATTGTCTTTCTTCTTTTTCTTGATCGAAGAAAACCAAGTTCTCGTGTGCTTGTGAAATTTCCAACGTTCATTAGTCAACGAAAATTAAATATGATAAAATTTTCTACATCTGCAAACGATTATATATCTTATTGAATAATTTTACAAGAAAAATTACACTGAGAAAACCATATTGTAACCACTACAAGATATATTGTAACGCGGACAATTTCATATAGTAAACTATTTACCATATAATATCGTAACAACTTTCAGCCAATGACATTGCTAGATTGCTTTATTTCGACCAATCAGCGTACTGGAAATTGTACAATATACTCTACGATATCGTTTTCTCGGTGTATGAATATATTTAACTTTCAGAACACAATATTTTCAGTTCTAATCACGATATATGTTGTTAAATTACATTAAAATAACTTTCGTTTGCTACTAAACGTTGGAAATTTCATCTACATGTTTCCCTCGGCGAAAACCGTTCGATTCGTCGCCGACGTCGCCAAGCGACAAAACCGTTTGAGTTTTGAATCCCGGCCGTTGGCTTTTCACGACGGCCTGCGCCAACTTTTTCCCCGCTCGTCTCGGGATAAAAAGTGACGAGTCGACAAATTGCCGACGTAAATAAAAGCGAATTAGCAATTGAAATCAATTAATCAAATGATCGTCGATCGGGTCGGACGTGTCGCACGAGGACGCGGGACACGGCGCGTAGGAGGCGGCTAATTTATTGCACATTAACGTCACTTGTGTCTGACCGCGCGGCGCGCGCGGCTCGCCCAGCGGTTCGTCCGTTCTTCGCATCGTAATCTGCATTATGCATTTGTCACACGAAACTTTAGCTTTCGACGATAAGATATACGCGACGTCCGGCTGACATGTTGCCGTACGTGTATCGGTCGTAACCATTTGTCCCGGACTTGCGCGCCAACATTAACATTTTTCAATTAATAGTACGTTTCAATTCAGGACGTTCCCGGCTGTATTTCAATTGACAGTCTCGGGAATTAACGGTTTACGCGGTCGAGAGTTTCTGCGGCGAATATTTATACGTGCGAGAAGTTTGCAACGTTTATGTTTGCAACGAATTTTTAATAAAATATCATTTCGCACATAGACAAGCGAAATCAGGACTTCAATTTATATCAGTTCGATGTAAAATAAATTGCGAATATGAATGAATTGCGATAAGTTGCAAACTTCTTGCTCGTATATTTATTGTGAAATGTTTTGGGATTGTGGATTGTATGAAGATACGGATACAGTAGGGTTTCGGAAAATGATGATTATAAGAAAATGTTAATAGTTGTTTTATTTAGATCAAATTCAAATCAAGTTTTTGTATTGCAAAAATGTCACTATCTTCGAAATAGTTTTTTAATGAGCGGAAAATAGCAGTGAATATGAATTTGAAGTTCATTGGTTGCCTCGTTTGATTCGACGTGTTACGTACCTCGATCTGCTCGAATTATCTATTTCGTATGATGAATCAAAGATATCTTACCTGTAACAAAAAGAAAGAACGTTATATTACAGCATTTCGCAAAATTTTGCAAAAAATAGAATTGTCGCATGATAAAATTAATTTTCTACCTTGTTTGAATTACAAATTATTCTTTCATTTATAAAAACACTACAGTCGAAGCGAAATACTAAGGTTTCAATTTCCTAACTTCTCACATTAATAAACATTTCTAAAGTAAAGTTAATGAACCTGGCAAATATGAATTTAATGAATAATTGATGAGCTGAATTTTTTCAATATTTATAAATAAACAAAAATTAAACCTATGATATACAAATGATGCTCTTTTTCGTGGAACAATTGTACCGAAAAAATTCCAAATCGCACCTTGAAGAACATACATTTTCCGCCTCAACATACATTATTAAATATGCTTCACCGAATGACATTTAATTGATTCCCTCCAGAAACTTCAAATTCGTTTATAAATAAATATACAATGCCCGTTTCCCGAATCAATCAACTCCCTAGACGTCTTCCTCAACAGAACAACCTCGAAAGTAATTCCTCGCAACCTCCGTTACGGGACGCGAAATTCCCTAGGCATTTCTCGTCGGCGATTCGGCGGGACCGATCGCTTCCGCGTGGATTTCCAATTGGGTGAATGTCACCGAGCGGCGTTATTAAACGCGGGCCGCGAGACGCGCGCATTCCTCGCATTGCGGAGTCGAGCCACGCGCGTCGTTCCGGCCCTTATAAAGACTCAATCGGACCGATCCTGATTGAATCATTAATTGCCTTAAGCAGGACAAGGTCTTGCTCCGGCTACGTGAATGCAAAGCAGTCACGTCGTGAGATTAAAACGTCCGCTCGGCCGGCCTGACGTCGCGCCGCGTCAAACGTCTTTTCATCGAACGTCATCCCGCGGCGAGAATGATTCCACAACTTTTTTCGCCCCGGCATTCCTACGTACGAATCGTCCCAATTCCGCCGGACGAAACCTCAACGTTTTCAACTATTCGAAACATCTATCGCGCTGCTTTCCTTTCTTTTTCTCATACTTTGATTTGTTTCATTCTTGTAACAATTGTTGCTAAGTCTTTTTGTTGTTACTCTTTGGCAATTTTTTTGACGGAGAGACAATTGTACGAGGTTGATGCACTTGAAGTTTTCAACGTTTTTTGGTGAACGAAAATTGTATAAATGTGATTTAACGTTTTTTTATCAACAAATTCAAACTTAGAAAAAATTTGAATGAAAGTCGTTGTCACTTTATCTACAATTTGCAAAGAAACTACGAAAAATAGCATAACATCCTCGGAATAATTTTATTTTCGTACAAAAATTGTACAAAGAAATAGAAAACAAAATTGTATTTTATACATTCATTTTTGATTTTAGATTGAAATGATAGCAGAATTCGACCAATAGTGAAACGTGTGTATATAAATTAGTGAACGAGTTAGTTAAATCACAGGTCAGTATCACTGTTATTTACTTTTTATCTTGACGTTTGATAGAAACTTGGTTGGCTGTCAATGCGATTAATCATTAAAAAAGATTAATAAACGATGCTTGATGTATTTGCTTATTCTACTCGTATAAATTAGGATTTCATGAAGCTGTTTTATTATTTAGTTATACTCATAATTATATTCGTAGTTATATTCTCGTATTAATAGAAATAAGAAATGTAAATTCAATCATATTTATTTTATTGGTTGCGGCCCTGTCTTGTCATTTGTCAAATGTTCTACTAGCTTTCGACCATAAATGGAGGGGATAGGCTCAACCAAAAATCAATTCATTTGAAGATGAAAATACAACTGAATACAATGTATAAACATAATTGATAATTAAATCCGAGGTGGGATAAATAATGAATAACAGAGATGCAAAACAAAAGAAGTTTTTGAAGTATTTCGAAATATTGTTTGCTACGAGTTTTATATATTTAACATCATCATTTACTGTTTCTCAGGAAACGAAACGAAATTTGTTCAAGTTCAAAAATCGAAATCGTTCACCATGCTACCAACTACACGCACGCAGAATATTTAACAAGTTTTTTTTTCTATTGGTTGTAACCGAAAATGACTAAAGTAACCGAAAGTCGTGAAATATTTCAATTTTTCGAACCAAAGAAACGATGATTTGAGCACGCAACCTTTTTTCCCCCATTCAATAAAAAGCCAAGACGAGATAACGCGACTTGGACTGTTGGCCGTTGACGTCATAATATATCACTCGCATCTTTTTTTCTTCTTTTTTTTTCGTTACGATACATTTGTCAAGTGGCAATTGAAAAACTGACCCCCTCGTGGCGATCGAGAGTTAAGTTGGGCTTTATCTCGAGAAATCAATAAAATTGTAACCACATTTTCGCCTCCGCTCGTCACGAATAACGTGGTGCGCGCGCGCGCTCATCTCCGTAGTAGAATTTTCTGCGTCCCTGCCTCCCAATCGAATATCCCCTCGAACCACCTACACGGCAACTTTTCCCACTCGAAGCCGCCGCCACTTTGCGCTCGCCCCTCGCCCGGCTATGACGTAGCGTTTCACGGGGTACCGCTTTACCCCACTTTGCTACGGGGGCACGCACTGGGGGCCGGGAGGGGGGCAGGGAGCGGGCGACCAAACTTTCCAGTCTATCGACGCATCATCGACCTTCGCCCTATTTGTACGCTCGTCCGCCTGGTCGCGTGTCGCTCCTTCCTTTTCTTCACCCCGTCCCCCCCGCCGCTCTCGCTCGCTCCCGCAGTCGCCGTCTTTTCAAGGCCCGACAAATGATCACCGAAAGTTTACGCAACTCGAGAACCAAACATTTTGATCAATGACACGCGAGTCATTAATTTCTCAATTTTTCGCGCGATTTCTTCGGCGGGGAATTCGAAAAGCTGCGAGTCGTCGTTTGAATTTCGCGCCGAAGAGAGCGCGCGAAATTTCGAACGATCTTTAAACGTAACTACGAGTTATATTGAAAAATTCACAGGAAGTGAAATTTAAATTATATACTATGTCGAAGGACAATTGTGTTATAAAGTAGGAAAACACTGCGCAGTAGGACACGGCGCAAGCTCGAAGATGTGAGAAGATCGCGGGAAAATTCAAACGTCGTTTAGTTATATCAAGAAATGTCCTTGAAAAAATGTATAAAAATGAGAGTTCAAAATACATGCTAAGTCGGAAGAGTATGAAAATTATACTTTGAAGTAAGCTGAATATGCGCAGTGTCGCACTGCGCATCACTTGGTCACGCAAAGCATGAAAATTTGACTCATTGAATGTAGCGTAACTGAACTTTAATCATCGCTTCTCGCAGTTCTCACTCGAAGGTACAAGTCGTAACATACTTTCAGGTTTTTCAATTCGCCTCCCTTTTCTTTGTCGTATTTTTGTTACTTCTTTCGGCGCTTGACTTGGCGCCAGAAAACCTCCCGAGCGGCACGTTCGCGGTGACGTGAAATAATAGTGTCGTTTGTCGTTTATTTCGGGCGCGGGTGACTGAAACCCGAACGCGCGCCCTGCGTTTTGATTCATCGCATTGGAAATATGCGTGCACGAAACGGCGTCTGCGCGCGTGCGTACGTGCGCCGTGACGTTGCGTAAGCATGAAAAATACGCAGCACGCACGTGCGCCGCCGAAATTAGCCGCTCCCTCCCCTCGCGCCTCCTTCCTCGGTGCTGCTCCAACGCCGCAGCGTACCTTTCTTCTTTCCTCGCTTTTAAGTCATCGCTTAGCCGACGAATTAAATTATCTCGCTTTTTTGATTCACGACAATGATATGTCGACGAAAAGAACCGACACCGGACGTAACGTTTGGACGTTCCAGATGACATCGGTAGATTGGAAAACGAAATTTTGAATCAGTTTCATTCATTTGTCGGCAGAAGTACGAGTGATTGTTAACAGTTTAAAATACAGTTAAAATTTTATCATGGACAGATCTTTCAGAATTATCAACATTACACTGTACAAACTATAACGTTTAAGAATTGAAAAAAGTCAATCGATTGATAAATCGATTGATCGATCGATTTATCAAACAATTCCAAAAGTAACAAATTAAATGTAGAAAAAGTGGGATCCCTATTTTCGAACGCGCCCCTAACCCTTTTCCAATTGGGCGCGTTTTTCAACCAGAAATCTCATTATTTTGATGGCAATAATTTACAGTATTTTCGTATAATAAATCCCGATCGTGTTTCTTTTCTTGCTGTATGTTGCAGCGCTGCGGCGAAACAGACGCAGCAGCCCCATATCGACGCCGGCAATTCTGTGGGGTTGGCCGGGGTGCGGCGGGGGGCGAGAAACCGAGGGGGGCACGCACGCGGAGCCCTTTTTTTCGGAGCCGGAGGGTGACGGCGATAGTCCCGAGAGGACCGGCCCCGTCCAGGGACGAAGAGAGAGACGACGCGAGCGAGGCTAAAAGCCGATGAAACCCGAGACCGGCTCGTGCGGGACTTGCCTCTACGGATTATTGATATTGCATTCTCTGAAGTAGAAAAATTCTTCAATTGAAGCGATCAAACAAATCCGGTTATGCCAACGGGTTTCGGCTTCCTTTTTTCTGTCTTTTTCTTCTTCTTCCCAAACCAAATGGATTACGCGTGCTCGCTGTTAATTCGGCTTGTAATTTTCGAGGAAAACGTCACGATTGACGGAATCCGCGTTGAATCGATAGAGTAATAATGAGCGAAAGAAAGGGTAATGGCACTTTGTGATTGCACGAACAATTGCGAGACTGAAGTTTTCGAAATGCATTGATAAAAGCAAATTCAATTGAATGCGACTTTGTGAATTCAGGGATAATGTTTTTATCGAACGATTTTACTGAAACGAGTTTAAATTAATTTACAATAATAAACATTGGTTAAATTAAATATACGGTTTATAACAATAAAAAATAAAATAGTCATTTGAGAAAAAAATAGTCATTTTAAAAAAAATAGTCATTTGAGTTTTAAATTTTATTTGTAAATTTTATTTTATTTTTAATTTTAAATTCGTCGATGAACAAACGATCGGAACTTCATAAATGAAACGTCTCGGACATCTCGACGGATGACGCATCTGCGAGGAAAGTCGAGAGGCGCGAAGCGCGTCCACGTGCGTTTTGCCGAGCGACGTGTTTGCCCGCGCGAAACTCCTGGAAATGCGAGTGCCGCCGGGAAGAAAAAGACGAAGAAAGTCGCGCGCCACCTGCCGCGCGAAACCGTGAAAGCCGATCGGCCTGTCGCCCCCCGCCCCCCTCGCTACGAATCGCGCTTTATTGATTCCTCGTGGCAACGATTTCGTTCAATTAATCAACCTCGCGACCGCGACGGCGCCGCGGCCTCACGCGGTTAATGAGTCGTGTCATTCGCTTCTTATCGCCGGCGATGTGTCATAATTCATCATTATCGTTCGACTCTCGTTGCCGATTGACACGCATGAATATTCACGCTGACGCGGGGGATTCGCTGCTTCTGATTTCGCGTACATTTTTCTTGGCAATCATTTTACTCTTTTTAGGTATTCAGATCAATTCGATAGTCTTTCGAGATAATTGAAAAGTAGATAGTTAAATTTATTGATCCAGACAATTGGTGTTGATATATTTCTTATTCTTGGTATCTGATTATTTTGATTTTAAATTTGTTATGTAAGTACGAAAAATTATCGATCATTTTCTAGTCAAATGTTTTAATCAAGTATCCGTGCTTTTTTGAATATCTACTTTGCTAAGTATATATTTGGTCTTTTTGCAATTCGAGAAATAGCTTCATTTTTTTGGCAATAATTTCTTTTTTCTTGGGAATTTTACATCTTCGATTATAAATTAAATTGAAAATTTAATTATTTGCAAAAAGAAAATAATATTGCGAATTTATATATTTTAGAGGCATTTTCCAGATAAAAGTTCCAAATAGATTTTATCTTTAACGAAGTATCTTGTATCTGAGAACAAATATCGCAATTACTTTGTCCTGCTTTCAAATTCAAATTTTTGTCAGTGTCTTATCGGATCGGAAAATGTGAATACGCATTTGAAAATTGTGGAATGAAAAATGAAAAAGACTTTGAAACATTAAAATTGTAATTGAAATATTAATCTACTAAAGGAAACATAGATTATTCATTCTTCGTAGTACTAATTATATAATTGCCGCGATGACGACAACAGTGATAACGATAAGAGCAATTATTTTCTTATTCTTTTAGTTTTTGTTTGAAACCGGCACAAATGTATTTACAGGTTACATCGTGCAATACTCGAAGTAAATTCCATTCAATTAGTGCCGTATAATTCTTTCGCTTTTTTAAACTTATCATTATCTACGACAATAAGAGTTCATATAATTCACATATATATTTTTATGCGACGCTATAATGATTTTCGTTGAAATGTATAATTTTAGTACAGCTCTATTGTTCGTTGTCATTCAGACATTATCGATTTTAAGACATTAGATTTCACAATACAATTTCAAACAACAATTGACATTTTGGTCTCAAAATTTTCCAAACTTGTATTTATAACTTAATGAACAATCTTCTCGCTGAAAGTATTTTTGTACTTTACAGTTTCGACGATACTTTTTCATTTGAAAGTACTAGTGTGTTAAAAATGTTAAAATCCATAAGTCGTAATACTTAATACTCGTGAAAATCCCAAAAACAGTAGTTTCAATTTTACTCGGAGGGATTATGATTTAGAACGGAATAATCGTTAATTCGGTACCACGCGCAGTCCCAAAATAATCGCAAGCCTATATTTTGCGTTCGGCAATACGTGCGTGCATCGACGAGGCTACGAAGTTTGCACAATATGTACGCACACATTCCAACTTGCTCTATCGTCCAAACATTGCCAAAATATTGGGGGGGGGGGGGGATCACCCTACCCTGTTGGAAAGTTGGGGAAAATTGTCGATCGAAATAAATTTGTTAATTCAACTGACGCACAAGCTGCCAACTACTTTCGTCGAGTTGAAACTGATTTCATTACACAGAAATCAGTGGCAAAGTAGAGAAAGCGGGAATTTTAAATTTGAATTTGCCGCCAATTATGAGCAACTTTGAAATGCAAATGTTTCGTCGAGCGACATTCATGAGTTGTGACAGTAAAGCTGATGGCCGAATTGAAATTTCGCGCCATAGCAAAGACTGAGAAAAAAACATTGTTTTTCATTACTTTTTTTTCAAACGTAACAAGATTTTTTGACGAAAACAAATTCGAATAAAGTAAAATAAAAATAGAAATTCCTGAAATGCGAGTTCAAAATTGAGTCAACGAATTTTGTAAATGTATTTAAGTTTCAACACCTTAACTAAAATATCATGAATACTTTGTGAATTTCAACTAATATCTGATCATTCCGCCAATGCTCAGCGGAATCAATATTAGAATGATTAATATTCAATCGAGTATCAATCAATCGTATTGCATTGTCACAACGATCGGTAATATAAGCGTGATACACAGTATTAGGCATATCTCCCAATGCTGACGTTAATGATTTTGAGTATAACTTGTGGTTAAAAACCAATCGTTCATTCGGCGGGAAATTTGTTACAAACACGACAAATTGTGTTAAGTTCGATAATGTTTTAGAAATCTTACTCCACTTAAAACTAGTAACTTTTCACTTTCATTATGTTAAAAAAAGGACTTTCGGTATGTGTATAAACAAAAAAAATGTTTTTGAATTGAGACTGCAAAACGTGTTTTTAATAGAATTACTACTGTTTTGCGTTGTAATGAAAGGAGTCTTGTTGTGACCTTTGACTCATCGCGTAAAACAAACAAGCAAGTCCCCAAACGACCTCGATCGAGTCCAGGGTCGCGATAAATTGCCACGCGATGAAAAATTGCACAGAGATTTCGATGAATTTTTGTTACATCATACAAAGTTAGCATTGTTTCATTGAAATTTTTACAAATTTATTTTGATCGTAATTGAGCCACGAAAATCAAAAAGAATGCAAGCAAGAAGAGTTATTGTCATGAAATTATTTTATTACTTTATAACAACATCCACGATGATGGTTTACCAAAGCGGAAAAGTGAACTTTTTGTTCGAGGGCGGAAAAGTCCACTTTTTGTCCAAGATCAGAAAACAAGGACTTTACGCCCGAAGGCAGAAAGCAAGAAATTTTCAACTCAAGGGCGAGAAAGTGAACTTTTTTGTCCGAGAATGGAAAAGTGTTAATTTTCTTTTACCAAATAAATCTGTAAATTAGACTTTTTCGTCAACGCAGTACATAAATCCAATTCATAAAAATCCTTTTTCATTTCACAATGTTTCATTCAAACAAATGATCGTTTCTACATGTCGCAAGATAGACATAACAGTGACTCAAAGAAAGAGGGTCAATTTTGCAATGACCACGTGTTGGTTGCTCGCAATTAAGGAGGAATTACGAGCCGCGAGGTTTGGTGGCGAAAGTACGAGATACGGCGTCGCCGATATGGCGTTCCGCCGTACGGGAGGTTTGCCTATATTTAAACCGATAAAAATATATATTCTCATCGCGCCTCCCGCATCCACGAACCCCCGGCCCGCCGGTCCGAATTTAACCCGCGACTCGCCAAAGCCTCGCCTCGGTTTTCGGCGAGCGGCCACTGCGGAACGCGTCACGAGCCGACGCGAAACAACCACGAAGAAATGACATACTTTCGCAGCACCGATTTAGATCGGGTACTATTGCGATCGCGCCACCATCGTCGAATCGATGCGATTCCGTCGTTTAGATTGTCCGGCAGTCGATCGTTTCATACGCAGCCTTTGCCATGGTTCTAATTCAAATTGCAAAAATGTATTGTAATTCTTATTTCAAAAAAAGTATCTTTCAAAACAAGATATATGTAAATACAAAAAATAGATATTTTCCGTATAAAAATGTACCTGCTGAACAAATGAAAAATAATTCGTGAGATTGCTTGTAAAAATTAATTATCATTGATAATTTGTTAAAATTTAAATTTCAACCGTTGCTAAAAACTAATACGAATTCAGACATTGTGTTTATTTAAAACGAGACGAAAACAGTTGTCGCAATAATAGAACGCAAATATAAATGTATTTATGTTTATAGACTAATATATGATCAAAATTTATACTTCATACTATAAAACATTTATTGCAAAATTTAGTAAACATTTCAAAAATTAAATTCTTAATTATATTTTTTGCAAAATTATATTTTTATACGAGTTTACAGTGCGTAAAAAATGTTTATTTATTTCACATACATCGGCAAAAATATCTGACATAAACGAAACATAAGTTCGTCTACACGGCTTATAATGATATCTCGTTTTCATCGTCAAATCTCAATTACCACACTGTCAAAATCTAGCGATCTCTCTCTACCAAGAGTTACCAAATCGAGTGTTTTAAAAGTCCATGAATCTCGCGTTTCGCAATATTTCACATCGTAAAACCGACGTGACAATAAATAACGAGGACGACCCGTTTACCGATTAATCTCAAAAAATCATAACTCATGCGTGAAATCATTAAACGATAATTAATCAAAATCGTTGTCGCGTAACAAAATCGAATAATACAAATTGTAACGGGTCGAAGAAGGGGAAAAAAAGAGAGCGAAAGAAGAAAGAGGAGAAGAAAGTGAGGAAGGATAAAAACGAGCGTTGCAAAAATGTTGGCCGGTCATTTGACATTTGAGCGTTCATTAATCAGGAATTATAGCAACAGGGTCAATTGGCGCAATCGAATTGTGAATGGCGCGCACGGAGGAACAAAAGAAGTTAATTAGCGGACAAAAGGTTACGCCGCCGCGCGGCCGGTGACACGTGGCGCGCGCGCGCGTCGTAACCGCAGCATCCACGGACTCCAACTACTAATTATACTCCAAGATTCCGCAAGATGCCGCGGCCATTACTAACGCGACACTAATAACCGTCGTATGATTGATCGTTTCGTTCGATGCGAATGAAATTCACCAGGATATCGCGATTTGACCGGAAATTCGAATTTTGATTTGGGTGGATGGTCGTTTGTTTACCTTTTTAATTTAATGATTTATTTTTTTGATTAAGAAAAACAACACTATTGAAAATATGATGAACTTTCGGAGCTACTCCATATTTTTAAGGGAGTGAAATATTGACTCTGTCCGGAGTTCGTTTTTCAGGTCATTTCATTTTCTGTTTCACTCTTTAATCGGTGTAAAACTATCGGTGTAAACATTTGCGGTGTAAAATTTAACACATTATAGAGTGAAATAGATACTACGAGCAAATCAGGTTTTTCGGACAGAAATTCACAAAGTACATCAAGATCATCGCTGGTAAAACGTTACACCTTTAAGTTGTGAATTTTCACTCCGTGACATAAAAATGCCCACTTTCGGGTCATTTTTAACACCGTGTCATTCAAACCGTATAATTTTCAATCATAAAAATTAGTCTTAATCGAACTTTAAAATAAGTAAATATTTTATAACTAACTTCGAATTCACACCGGACAGTGTAGAATTGTTCGATTTGATTGAATTGCCAATAAAAATCGAAACTCGGTCCCGCGTGGAATACCTAAAAGGTGTCGGCGGGAAAAAGTAGACATAATGTTCGCATTTTTATGTCCACGAGCGAACTCCGGACAGCGGATTAAGGGCACAGATGCAAAGCGGAACTTTCACTAAAAGTTTATTCGGAGACATCGGCGGACATGTGTTGGCGCACACGCGGGCGTGTGCCGAGCAACCCTCACCACTTTTGCTTGCGGAAAATCGGTCCGACAACTTGCGGCGCCGGTACTTTAACGTTAAACTACTCTACACCGAACTTGGAATTATTCATGCAACACGGCGATGTTTTTCCACCAGACTTTCCTGCTAAGAAATTTAAGCTCTTTTTTTTTCTTTTTGATTGTTACGAGCTGATATCGGATCGATGAACCACTGAATTCATGCTCACGCTAATCAGATGTTTCAAATAAGGGTGATCGATTTTTTGAATTGCAATTAAAATTCTTCACGCCTTTGGTTTTGTTTGAAAATATGGTTTTGGAAGAATTTGTGGTAAAAAATATAGAAATTCGACCTCCGTGATCAAAAACGATCACAGCGTTTGCAATTGAAAACATTAGAATCGACTCGTAGAATGAATGTACGTGACCTACGAATCCGCTCGAATGACAAGATTGATTGCATTGTAATTGTAATTGGCAAGCGAGATCATTAATCATATGTAGCACTATTAATCACAACTTAGTATACCGATACGTCTTTGAAGATTAACACCAATCTATAGTGTTTTTCTCGTTAAACTCTGTTTCTTAAATTCGAGCGGCAACGTTTCAATTAATCATGGGAAACCGCGACTTTTGACTTTGGTTGAAATTAATTTATTGAGTTTGAGAAACAATTGAAGAATTTTCAAACTACGAATATTAATTTTACGGAAATCTAAAAAAAAAGGTCCTAGAAATAGTCAGTTTATAATGATAATACGAGAGCGTGAAAAATATTAAATTGTTGCAAAATTATGAATTAAATATTAAATTGTCAAAAACAACATCAATGACAATTTGCTATAAGAATTGAAGAAATAGAAAAAAAATTATTAATGTTTTGTGGTTCGACTCTGTATGTGTATTGGATCGTCGAAACACGTTGCACCCATTGAAAAACCACAAACAAGAGCGAGTAGCGACGAAAAAAGTGATCCCTCCTCATCGGAGCATAATAATGTCAAGTTTTAATTTCTATCGGCCGTAGTTAACCTCAAAACCGATCTTTCCCGAATATTTCCCAAACTCCCTTACTTGGTTCCGAAATCTATAAATACCGAATTCACGAATAGATCCGACCATAATAACCTTTCCCCCTTACTTTTTCTCTTCCGGCACATGTCGTCGGAAATCTTATAAAAAGAAAGACCAAAAAAAGGGAAAGAATACAAAAAAAGTGGAGGGTTCTTGATTCGGTTTCGTCGTTACACAAAGCCAATTGATTTTTCCGAGTACTTGTTTCAATTCAAGAGATTATGATAAATAAATTAACATACAATTTTGTCAATTCTTAATTACAATCTACAACGAATCTTCTTTTTATTTTCGTATTGCTTCGTAATTTTAATGCGAACAAATTTTGAACATTGTCGTCGATATTTGTTTATCTTTGAATTTTCATTTCATTTTCTTTGAAATTGTTGACAAAAAAACCCGAAAATTGAAATAATACAAATCAACTTGGTACCAATTTTTATCAATATTCACTGAGTGGACGAAAAGTGAATTAAAAATATTATGTAAATAATTTTAATGTTTAATCATAGTATACTGAATCGATTTAATTGAAAACGATGAATGAAAGAATGCATTTTGTTTACTCCGTGAGATTGTATCCATCTTCAGTTTAGTGTTGTCCACCCCCTCCCCCTTCCCTTTTATCGCAAGGACTGGTGGCAGCGACTGCGCGCACGCTTGCGGGAACACGTGGGAACTTTGCACGGGATCGGCACACCGCATCCCGTGGGAATCCACGTATAGTCGACGTCAGAGCGACACAAAGGCGTCGATATGATCGTGCACGTCCACCGTGCGAAACAATTCAGTAATATTGATGAAAAACAATTAAAATTCATGCATTCCATAAGAATCTATTTTATTAATTCAAATAATTTGTACAAAACAGTATATTATGTAACAAGTTCGGCGGACAGAAAGTTGCAATTTTCCGTCCTAGGGCGAAAAATGTAATCGAAACTGATTGACAGTTTTAGCAACATATGAATATTTTCAATAAATTTATTTTGAAAAATAAAAAAAATTAACTCTATATTCATAAACAACAGTTTATACATAATAATATATTATATATAAAGTTCAGCGGGTGGAAAGTTACAATTTTTTGTGCTAGGGCGAAAAATCAAATCGAAATCGCTTGAAAAGTTTCACACTTCAAAAAGTCACTCTGAATAAGTGTTATTATATTTACATAAAATGAAGAAAAAAGTTAATAAACAATTTCAAAACGGTTAATAATAAACAATAAAAAAATTAGACTGGAAATTTTTTCACTTAACACGTTTCAATGATGACATCAAAATTATACGATAATTATTCGATGATCACTGAAACAAAGTCAAAAGCTAAAAATAAAATCGTTTCTTTCGTTTAGTGTCTGAGTACTCGACTGTGGTCTTCCAGAAACACACGGGCTCGTCTTTTTTTCCCCTATTTCTTCAGCTATTCCGGTCGGACTCGAATTGACTCGATGTCTCGATCGTAGGCGGAATGAACTGGAAAGAAGACGTTCCACTATTTGAAAGAATAGTTTTCAGCTCATCCTCCCTTGCAACAAAATGCACGGCGTTTCGTGTAAGAAGCGCCAAGTTTAGATCCTTGTTGTATCGATACCGTGACACGATGTAAAAAATGTTTGTACACGCAAACGATCTTTGACTTTAAACGAGGGTTGTACTACATTGGATTTAATCAAAGAAAGAGGGTTGGTTCGTGAAATTTATTATCTTTATATTTAAATTCATAACTTAAATACGATAATAATTATAAGAAAAATGTTAATAATATTGAAAATATCGGGTGACTTTAAAAACAATTTACTTAGGAAAAATTATTTTCTTTTTTACAAAAAAATAGAGACCAAACTCTATTTTTTCTTTCTTTTTTTTAAGTATTACTGGGAATTGAACTCGAGGTGATCAATTTGAAATGTTTTTCAACTCGTAGAATATACGGGAAACCAAAATATAGTACTGATAATGCAATATGAATACATTTTTATTATTTAAATTTCACACATCCGTGAATGCTCAACAATGATTCTCCGATCACTTCCTCGAGATTGTACTTAAATCAAATATTTCGTTCAGTCTTAGTTCGATGACATCAGCGAAGGACGTAGAAAAAGTGTGTTTGGGAAAAGACGCGGTTGACGAGTGGTGTTGACGTCGAGTTTTAACGTAACCCCCCCCCCCTTCCCGCCCCCACGCCAGTACGAAAAATCAAGCCCCGAACAAGAACACGAAGTCGACGCCGACGAACCCTGCGGGAAGGGGGGTTATTTCCGTCCGCCACCAATGATCCCCCCCCTTCCCCGTCCACCCCTCCCCCCCCCCCCGCCAGCCCGCCCAAAACGCACTTCCCCCACCAAAGACCCGCACCCCGCGACCCCCCCCGCGTAAAATAGAAAAGGCCGCCCCCGCATCTCCCCTTTC
>JABFOV010000750.1:0-32370 GCA_022817685.1 Aradophagus sp. ZL-2020
GTACAGGGGTAATTGTTTCTGAAGAGGAAGCTGATCTGATAAATACATTTGCTTAGAATAGAATGCTTTCAAACACAGTGGCATGCTTACAAACACAAAAATCTAACAGTTTCAAATATTGTAGATTTTCACTCGTGAGCAACACAACAACATTTTTTCCGTTCAAACAAAATATCTAAAAATTATTTTTATGAATTCCTCTTCAAATTTAGATGGTTCTAATTTCAATAATGTATTTCCATCTGAACCTTTCCCCTGGTGCCCCATGCCTAAGAGTACCCTGGTTAAAGCGTTATAAACAATTATTGAATTTCCAATTATGAAAAAAACAAAGAATATAATAAAATGAATTATGAATTTTTACGATGTCACGCGACAGTCGAAATTCATAAGGATTTATGTACGTTCCATAATTTATACATTCATAAAAATATTCTGCTTGACTCAAAATAGTACCAAAGCAAAAGCTTTCGCTTACAAATGATGTATTTCACTAGAAATATTTTCAGTTCTGCCGAAAAAGCTGACATTTTTGTTAAGAAATATTATTATTTTAATACTCAATCATTTTCTTAGAAAGCAGCATAGTTTTGTGAGAAAAGGATTTCCGTTATTAGACAATATTGACGTGTATTAGTTATGCCTGTGTTGTCAACAAATCTTGCTTAGTTAATCAACTTTTTATCGTTTGTCGGTAAAATAGGCACGGATTTTTATTGAATAAGATATCACGACACGTTTGATGCTTTTGTGTTTTCGCGTTTTGTGTGTGTTAAGAGTATCAACTGGTATTTGATTAATAATTCAATCGATAAGAAATATTATTTTAATAGGTTGCGACTTGCTGTATTTGCTTTCATTCAACAACATAGACTTGAAAGTGATATTACCGTTTTATCTTAAAGCAAGAGAATCTTGGCACGTATTCAAAAAGGTTTTTGCATTGTTTCGAAGCAAATCATTTAAATATAGGATTTTATTTTTATGAATGTATACTGAACCAAATTAGTTGTAAATCTTCATGGAATGGCATGATTTTTGTAAATTGTGTCATTTTCCATAATTGAGATTTCAATAATGAATTGTTATAATTACCTACGATACATTAACCAGGGTAGTGACTCTCTTCGATACGGTCGCGAATTCGCGACTACCTGACGCGCTACACAAACTGCGACGGCGTCTTCCAGCAGCTTTCGCAGCAGGGCATGGCGCTCTTGAGGGTGTCCTTGAAGGCTTCACGGAAGTCTCGGTTGAAATACGCGTAAATCAACGGATTTAGCGCGCTATTGAAGTATCCTATCCAGAAAAGTATAGACACTACAGCATCCGGAAAGTAACAGGCTTCCCCACAAAGAGATGCTGTCACGTACCTGAAAATAAGTTACATTTTTTAATTATATTATTACTGTTTATGTTAAGGAATAAATAATTACTTTTCGGAAGTAATTGGAGATAAAATAACTGAAGCATTTAACGTCGAAAGGAAACTGAGGCAAACTTATTAATCCGGTTCTTTTGACATACTTTTATGTTCTTAACAAATAATTTTTCAAGAGAAATCAAAGAATTCGTGTACACACAATGTGATGGCAGTGCATGTATTCCTGCGAAATAATGTTGCGAATTTAATTTAATTTCGTCCAGCAGTTTTGTCAGGGTCGCTCGAGAAATCAGACTTCAGCGTTGCCCGAATGGAGAATTTACTTAAGCACAATTTCAATGCTGGAACAACTGTTTATTATTAATTTTCCGAAGAGAAGTCACATTTTGCATTAGTCGCTCAAGTGCGCGTGATCTTTAACTTTTATCTTTCCACGTTGGCTGTGCAGAGTTATGAGAGCGAACAAAAGCCCGCGGTAAATTTCGCGGTATGCGCGTGGTATTTTTCATAAATTAAACATGAGCGACTTTCGCACCAAAGCTCGCGTTTTCTCAAGCTACTGAACGTACGAGCAATTTACGCGCCCGCCGAGTTTGATAACGATAAATTTCGGCCGTTAAGACGTCGTCGCTCTTGTTGCGCGATTTATGCAATTTTATAGAAATTGCGCGAAACAAAAGGGTTACGCGAAAATGCAACTCATCGTTGCTGGCAAATGCAATAATGTCAATTTACAAACCGTTGGTTAAAGAACAACTAGTGCTTATCTCCGAGTAAATTAATTTCAGTTTCATTTGGGAGTAAGTGGAATTGTAAAATTTAAGACAGGTTGATACGCTGAATCGCAGAATTATAAATATGTTGAATAGAAAAAAAGCAACATATTTTTTAAATTCATTTTTTTTTGCGAGCGTTCAATAATATCATTCAAAAATAATAGTATTGACCACTAGCAGAATTCTACTTGAATTTCACTTACAATTCAATTACTTTATACAAACGAGAATAAGTTATGGGTGACATGCCTCGCGTATGCGCAGTGGCACTTAAATGTCTAGAAATTAAATTTGATTATCTACTTTTGGACTACCTAGATTGACTATTTATAGTTGTTTTGAATATCTATTGAGAGTAAACAGTTAATTTGTCCATTTCTTTACCTCTAAAAAGTAACTTTGCAAATTGTCTAAAATATAATAATTATAATGTTTACGCTGGGTAAATATTTAAATTTTTTGATGTATGCATTATATAACAATGGAAGTATTTTGTTTCTTTTACTTCATTTTAAATTGATGGTGGATTGATGAAGAACAATACGAGATAGAAAACTGCGGTAAACATTGTTTCTCAAATTATCTCTGATTCAATTAGACATCGACAAAATATTGATTCAACCAAGCAGAACATTTTCAATTTAATTATTAGCGACGTAACAAAATACGTTGAAGCAGCAATAATGCGGGCTACGAAATCTCGAGACGTGAATTATTTCTACGTACCAAATAAAAAATGGTAACCAACACAGCAGAAATGCGCCCATTATTATTCCAAGGGTCCGAGCTGCCTTGTGTTCGGCTCTCCAACTTTTAGTTTGCTGTCGTATCGTTGTGCCTGTAACAAAAACGAAAACAACGTGAAACTTGTTATAATGTTAAAGGAAGGTCCATCGCTTTTTCTAACTAAACGAAAAAAGCTAATTTTCCGACAGAAAGCAGCAGTTTTATAGACTTGATACGATTACGATCTCGAAAACAGTTTTTTTTTTTTTTAGAAATTTTCGAATTTTTCAAAGTTCTTTTATGATTTTGAAACTTGAAAGTTCGATTTTGGTTTCGGAGAAATCGCTTTATTGTTGACAAACATAAAATCAACGTATAAAAAAAGATTATATAATTAGTAAAAATATAAGTTTTAATTTTAACGACGAATGAACATATCAAACGATGAATTTCGTATCAAAGTGGAAAATAGTCTACTGACACACGCAATCAGGAACGCACTCAAGCGTGATAATTTGCATTCCAATTAATCTAGAATCTTACTGAAATAATGACTCGCACTTGACCGTGATTGTCTCACGGAATTCCTCATTCATGCACATTTCAATTCACAAGCTCCGATTCATTTTTATTTTTTTATTTACTAATTTTTTTTTGTTAAACAGTTTTAGTTATTTATTGTAACTCTTTTTTAAAATGTTAAAAGTACAATGTACGTAGTATAAAGTGACAATTTGAAACAATTTTTCTACTCATTCCTTAAATATTAAAGGAATATTTTTGACATAGAATACAACGCAAGATACATTATAAAAAAAGAATGTAAAATTACAGTAAAAGTGTAAAAGCTAACCAATGAAATCGCTGCTTTTCAAAAGGAAGCAATTTCATTGGTTAGATTTTACATTTTGATTTTTTGATTTTTTTTTTAAAGTGTATAACGCAATTTAAATTAACGTTACCATAGCAAAAAAGCAAATTGAAATGAACTTGTTCTTAGCAGAAAACTTTCCTTTTTACGTATATGAGATATAATTAGCCATTATTTATAACCGTGTTTGATATGAAAGTTTTCCGCGCGGAATTCCAGGTTGAATTGGGAACAGCCAATATTGAACAGCAAACAGATGTATTCTAGCGATTTGATTTAAAATTTATTGATGGAATATATTTGCTGGCAAACAGTTCAATTTACTAGAGGGCTTTCGAATACGAACCAATTAAATGAAATGCAAAAATTATTCTTCTAAATTAACTACAATGCTAATGTTGAAAAAAAAGGCCGGCATTATTGCCTTTCTAGTTATTTATGACAAATTTAGAAATTAATGTTAATATTTTTAACTCAAAAACATATTGCTGTTATTTCGCGAAAAAGGAATAATTTGTAACATTCGTTTGAATATACATCATTTTAAAAAATTAAAATTTGGATAAAAATCAACATTTTTTCATTTTCTACGATACGTAACGTTTTAATAACACTCAAAATGTCTAATTATAAATAAAATGAAAATCGCTTTTGCTTCATAACGGATGAGTACAAAGCTCTTAAGTTCTCTTGAGTGCCGAGATATAAAACTTAGAATCGTACTTTAAAACTTTTCATTTTGAAGCAGCGGTCGTTTCACATGTGTAAATAAACAAAAAGTATCAAAAGATCATAATCCTTTTTGGCTTGCTTGTTTAAATGCGTACTTTGTTTCAGTCTCTGAAACACGAATTTATGTTTTAAAAAAATATTAATTACATTTGGTAATGACAGCATATTTATATTATATGTTACAGTCAAATAGAAAACTCAGATTTTCTTTTTTTAAAGACAGAAACGTTGTACAAATGTTAAACCTTGTGTGCTTTTGATCTGAGTTTGTGCGTTTCTGAACAACTCATTAAAAAAGTTCTTGTTAGGCAATGTGTACTTTTATCTTTTAACCAATTTACGTAGTACGTTTTTACTACTTCCATTTATTAATAATACAAAAATGTAAAATATTCTTAGTCAGCATATACGACAAATGGAAATGCAAACAATGGTTGCCGTGGAAAAGAGAGAAACAACGTTATATCACCGTTGGGATTGTTTTTTGAACGTGACTTGGTTGTGTATTGAACGAGGTAACATTAATTGAAAGCAGTTATTTTACGGGGGAAACGTTTACAGAAGTACGTCAGTGACGAGCTCGAGATTTAAAGGGTTTTGCAGTACAACGCGAGATTCCGTTGCATTGACCTCGTTCGGGGCACAATAGAGCAGTAGGCTAGGTCAGTGAACGCGGCGGCAGCTCCAACGGGAACACCTAGGATACACCCAGTTCTCTACTTTTGTTCGCTCGATATCTGGAAAACGAGGCAAAGCCGGGAACCCGAGGCGGGGATTCGCGAGCAGCGTGCTGCTGCTGCTGCTGCTGCTGCTGCTGCTGCTGCTGCTGCCACATGCCACCCCCTTTTTTTTTCTTTTCCGCCGCTGCCTATTTAGCGTTCCATGCTGAAATTGCATTAACTCGACAATCGCTAAATTGATGTTGTTTTAATTCATTAATTAACGGGCGCCGAATAAAGGTCACGCATCATCGACGAATCGTCAACGGCAAAAAATGATCGGCTTGCTGCAAATACTCCGATGGTACAGAATATTTACGGCGATGAAAAAGGAAATGTTTTGGAAATGGCTCTTACAAAAGAGGTGTGTAGTATTTCGTGTTCATACATGTGAAAAATCGCTGCTTTGCAGTCAAAGAACAACAAACCGTGAACAAGCAATTTTTGTTAATAAATCGTGTATAAAAGAAATTATGCTGTATCTTTTGCGTGGAAAAAATGACTGACAGTTGGTCTGGCAAAAGTGCCATTCCCTTGGCAAACTTTTAGAATTGGACAAGGATTTTGTAGTGGCTGCTGTGATAAAACTGCCTTTAAATATTATTGCATATTCGAAAATCATTACGATATAATTATTAAAATGAAATAATTGTTTGCTTGTTACTTTAATTTCAAAAATTTAGAACATTAATTAAATATGCATTAATGTTGTACATTTTTTTTTCTTTTTCTTTCACTATGTATTATACACGTAAATAAAGTTTAGATAGAACTTAGATAACATTTTTATAACAATTTTTTGTTTTATATCATTCAAATGCTCGTTAGATCAATATTTATCGTACCATAAATTACATAATCACATTTTAATAGTGAATAAAATTAAGTCATCGACCTTACATTCGTTGCGTAATTTGTTAGTATACTATTTTACACTGCAACTTCGTACTTTTTTTCTAACAAGGTTCAATGGTTATATTTTATATTGATTAATTATATTTTTAATGAAATGTTTAATTATTTCTTTGAGAATTGCCGCAATTACTCGTGTTTGATATTGACTAGTAAATGTATTTAAAATCATCGTGCAAAAAGTATAAAAGTAGATAGCATGTATATGTAATTATTTTTCGATTAAATTTTTTATCTTCAAATGTCAATTATTACTTGAAAACAAGTTTTTAAGTCATACTTTTATATAAATTTGAATTTTATAATACATATATATATAATTACATTACATATATTTATCATTACATTTATCATAAAAATGAAAATTTTTAATTTATGATAACATTAAAATATAATCAATATGTTTTCTCATTAGATTCGTATTAAATTTTATTATTGCGATACAAAATCGATTTTTTCTAAAAGGCACAAATCCACAAAAGTTACTTATTTATATACTTATATATTATTTTTATATTTTATTTTAAAGAGAATAGATATAGGTAAATTGTACTTGGATATTACAAAAATTCAAAATCGATAAAAAATAGAGTTGAGCTGTTTTATAAAAATCGATTCAAATATTTTTACATAAATATTTTATTAAACACATCTATTGGCATGAATTGTTTGCTTGATTTACATTATTTTATACTACAAAATTTGATATTGATTAGAGAAAGTGTAATATGAAGAGGGAGTTTACTATACTTTTTATTCCCTCAAAATCTTATCAATAGAAATATAGACAGAAGCATAATTATTAATGCAGTTTTGAGTATATATTAAGCGCGGACTATTAGTCCCAGACATTGGTCTTTAAATGGCTGAAAAAGAAAACGTCAAAATACATTTACGTTCGTAATTAACAATTAATATTTTTTATAACGTTCTTATATTTGTTTTTACAAAATTGTTGGTTCGTTTTTCAATTGCAAACAGCTTTTCGTTATTAGTTGATTGATTATTACTTCGTATAATTATAATTTAGTAAGTAACACGTTTCGAAGTGAAAATTAATAAAGGGGAAGTTTAAAACAATGTTGCTGGTAAATATTTTATAATATGCGCTGAAATGTTGTAACGTTTTCAATCCAATGTATTTGAGCACATAAAAGTTTAAACGAAAAAAGTTAAAGGGTTTTTTCACTAAATTTTTAAGGATGAAATGACGGAAAGTTAATTCTTTGTTTTCATTGAAATTAAAGTTCGTTGTTTTTAGTTGACGTTTGTTTTGACAATTAATTTTTTCTCAGTTTGAATCCATTGCATAGTTCACGTTGCAAAGTTTCTACGTTTCAAACTAATTAAATTATTTAATTTAACTATACTATTTAATTGCACAATAATTAGTACGTAAAGTTTTCAGACAATCCAGTACCCGTCTAACAAAATAGTATTCATTATAATATTATTTATTTCAAAATTACGTATTTCAAGTACATGTGAGTATAAATCATATACTGTCAGTTGATTTTGTATTATTTAAAACAATAATAATTTCTTCTTTTTCAATTTCTTCGTTTCATATTTTCAAAATTCAAAATTTTCTGCGTTATTACAGCTGACATCACATTTGCCGATTATATACAATCTATTGATGGAATAGATAAAGTGTACTTAAAAGCAAAGGTATAATCAAATGAAAAAATTAATAAAATTAATGTATTTTCGATAAGTTAAGTTAACAATATGTTAACAAATGCGAATTAAGAAACTGATGGTACAAAAACGAAAAATTATTAGCACTGAAGTTGCCAACTGAACAATGATAATAACAATGATAATAAATTTTTAGAATTTGCAAAAAAGTGCAGCCGGAGATCTATTAGATTCCGTATTAGACCTGGGTGTGGAATACATCCAAGATCATTATAAAGGTTTTATAGAATTACCAAGTTATACGTGGAAACAAACTGATAATAAATATATCGTGGCCCATTCTGGTGAAATAGGGTATTAACTATATTATTTTTGTGAATCATATTAATTGTACAATACAAACCGATGTGGGAAAAAATACATCCAGCTGATTTGGCAAAGGTTTGGCTCACGGCTCCAAACCTTCACCAGACCAGTCGGCAGTAACTTTTTCCACGCGGGAAATCATAATAAACGCACACGATTCTTCTCGCAGGAATTTGTCTACAATTCACACAACTTCTGATTACATAATTAATCATAATTTGGATAAAAAGGAGTTTGTGATATCCAACACAATCGGTGCAAATAATACAGAGTTGAAGTATCAATATTATGTAAGTAGTATATCGTTTTCTGATTCCTTATTTTGAAATGTTGATATACAGAGTATGAAATTGGAAGAAAACGGAAGCTTATAATTGTACCTGTAACATTAATTATCCTTTGTACATAGTATGTACTGAAACATTACTGCAAGGTCAAAATTAATTGTTTCATATTTTCTAAAAAGTGATTGAAATCATTTTAGGCACGTTGGACGATCTTTCCTTTCAGTGGCAACTTTCATGCAGATCTTCATAATTTAGTAGTGAAGTTTAAGTTGTTACTCGATTATTCTGTAGAACCGTGTACCTTGAAGGTTTTACCACATATTTCTGTCGACTCGATAAAAGTTGATTTAACAGGTTTCTGGCCATTTAATAATATAGTCAGTAAATTTGTAGAGCTAATGTTGTACTCACGTGAGACGGAAATAATGAATTATCTCGATGACAAATTTAAAGATTTCTTGCAGAGTTTAGTGGACAAGTATATCGTTTGTGAACAATTTAAAGCATTAATAATGATGTAAATCATAGATTCATTCAAATCTATGTTTAATACTCGAAGAGAGCCTTCAAGTATAACTAAAAAATATACAGTCTCAAAAATATATAATCTTGAATCTATTTTAACATTTCGCTCAAATTATTGAATTCTGCGTGAAAATTTACCAAGTTCTTGTACGTTGATTCCAAACGACCTAAATTTTGCCATAAACTGCAAAATCTCATTACGAGATTTAGAAGTGAATGTTTGAAGACTTAAGCTTAAACTTATTTCTTTTAACGTTATACATAATTAACTTCAACATTAATTGACAAAGTTATTTTAAGTTTTACCAGACAAGCTTTTATCGCGGATTAAATGAAACGTCTCTAAAACTGCTGATAGACATAAATGTTTTCATTTTCCCTATTCATAAAAGTTCCTTAACGTGCAACGTTCTTTTGAAAGGCCACTTATATTCAAGAATATCGACTCGCATCTGACCATTCTCCAAAATCTCCGTTTAGTGTTATACAATAATTGCATTGTTTAAGACGCGGTCTTTCGATATTCATCACGTGGCATTCTTGCTTTTGTTTCTAATATCTGTCGCCGCTGTTCATTATTTATTCATGCGCGGATCTTTCATCAAAAGAGCACCATTTATTCATCGATACGTGAGCGCTACATTTACTCGAGGAACCTATTTTGGCCTCTATCGTGTTTACTTTTCCTTTCGCGGTTGTTATTCTCAAAACTTTGAGAAGATATACAGAGGGAAATCAGTATGTTATTGCTATACCAAAAATTATGCTGAGATGTTTTAAAAAAACATCAGCAAAACCAAAATCAAACATCATATAGGACTAAGGTTATCGATCCAACACCGAAATTTTGGTGCTACATTGTAGAGGTATCGAGGTTATGCGAACCTAAAAGCGACACCTGTGTACGTTATGTCGTCCTAAAACAAATTGATGCTGGTTCAGTAGTTGCGCAAACATTGTGCCACGGTACCATCAATTGCTCATCATACAACACACTGTTTCTCTCTGTGTATAAAAAGTTCAAAGGTTTCGTAAAGTTTACATTTCATGAATAAATCTTATACGTGAAAAGTAATTAGTCGTAGGCGCTGAATGTGAAAAGTTATTGAGCTTATTTTCACAACGCTTACATTACTTTCAACCATGTTTGTATATCTGTTCATTCGTTTTCATTTATTTATTTATTTTTCATTACGCAACAACAGATTAAATTGGAAAATATTGTATTTAGAATGATATAAATTAGCACCTATATTTTCATCTTGGAATTAATTAAAAATCGTATTGCTATGGAATAATTACGTTGTACGATAAAAAAGTTATGCTCGTAAAGTATTTTGACGAAATAAAAAGTGGATAAAGGTAATTGCGTTAAATGTGAAAAAGTACTGTATTAATTGAGATAAAAGCGCCAGAATTGGATCACCTTTTCTACCTAACGAAGGTAATGCAGAATAATCAAAATAATAAATTTACCCTAATTTATTCTAGAAAGGAAGCTTACATTTGTGAAACATACAGAAATGAATTTGTTATTTATATATCATAATATAATTCATACATGTAAACAAGAAATTTCCCGTTTCTAATTAAGAAAAATTTTTTTTTTTCATCCTGCGTTCATACAATATTTGCACTGAATTACTATTCAGTGTAATAATTTTCGTATACTTTTCTCAAAACAGCGACGACAGATAACGTAATCTCAAACATTTTTATCAATAATTTGATTGAACGCAGCTTCCCGGTTAATTGCTTTTCTTAGTTTATCTCAATAATTCCACTTCATCAATTCCGTTTCATGAATCACCAGCCGACGTCGGTTACGCCTTGAAGCGAAATTCGCGCGTTAATCAACTTTCCGTTGCAACGTGATTTATTTCGCGAGCAAGAATAATAGGTCGGGGATAAGTGCGTCGGACGAAAAAGCGGCGCCGACACGTTTTTTGTCCCGAGCTCGAACGGTAAATGACGCCGCTATAACCGCCGGATAATGCGAGCAATAATGCGACGAAGCCCTGATAGTATCCAACCGGGCGCTCTCGCCCGGAGTCGCGTAATTTGGCGGTAGTCCCCGCGACGCACGCGTGTATTTGGCCAAACGTCAGGTAGCTTGTTAGTTATGAACAAGAAATTTCGTGCGTAATATACGAGTTCAAACTTCAAAGAATTATTGTACAATTTGTGTTTATAAATTGCAAATAATGAACGAAACACTAAAGTTAAGTCAATGAATATCAATATTGATGCATTTTTGTTGAATTATAACAATTTTACAAAGAAAAGAGCAAATTTTTTTATCAACATTTATCCAAGTTGAAATCCGGATATTATGTGCGTATGGAACTTGTTGTACATTGATAGTTGCGCTTTCAGTTATGATCGTCGAGCAGGAATAAAAATGCAAGTTAAGTTGTGGCGATTTATCATAATGCAGGATCTTGGCGTTCGGCTGCCTTTCAGCGTCATAGTTTGTAGTATACTGTTAAAAAAATTGCAATCCAATTGTTCCACACGAGTCAACAATTTTTTTTTTAACCGTGTCATAAAGTTCGTTTATATAAAGTAGAGAGAATTAGCGTTGGCATTGTCCCCCAGTCACCGGTTGTCGGTAATTTTTGTAACTTATACATTTACGACGCATGTGTCATAAAATTATGTCACAATCGTTATGTGCATGAAGTTTGCAACGAATTCCAGCCTGGAAAAATGTCGTCCATCAATTTGCACAAAAAACATGTTGTCTTTTGAATGGCTTTATCTTTTTGCAAATTGTTTAATAACCATTTTTCCAAGTCCACATTCGTTGCAATTAAACGTTGCAAACTTCACGCACATCAATCTTTATAGAATTTACGACAAATCTTTTAATACAAAATTTCATCGACATTGAAGATTGGTGAAATTTCTCGTGCGCGTCGCGTGGGAATGAAGGATCCGAAACATTGGGTCTTCGGGGATAAGAGAGTGGTGCTTAATCAAGATTTGTTTCCAAGATGTTTTAGCCTATGATGAATTCGAGTGTGTTTTTTGTTTGAGGGAAAAATTGACTTTGTTAGTCGATGCACATTTCTTCGGCTTAGCGGAAGTCACGGAGGCCACGCTGTTTGTGTAATCGGATAGATTGTCCGAAGATTTACATTTTATTGGGGGACTGCTTTTTGGGATAAGCATCACCGGTGATTACGAGTCAAGATATATTGTATTAATCGAAAACATTAGTGGAATAAAATACAACGTATTACCGTTTGACTGACGTTATTTATAAGACCCATACTTCATTTATAGTATATTAAAATCGATTCAAGAGTAATAGTCGGAAATAATTTTGAGAGGACGTTACAAATATGAAATATTTGAAATATTCAATGGCGTTGAAATGAATGATCTTGTTTAAATTAATCCAGATTGATTATTAACAATACTGACATTAATCAATCCATTTATGCACTTTTGTGATTATCGAAGGGAATTGTAGATTGAAGGGAAGCGTATCGTAAATAATTTGTTGATTTCGTGTTGTACGACTGATTAGCAAACAAACTCCGGATCGAGATATCGGACGATACAGTGGAACTTACAGCATTAAAAATTGAAAAAAAATGTTTGTCATTTTTAAAACAAATTAATGTAGAAAAAATAACTGTGTTTATCTGAAAAGAAAGAAGTAATTATTCATACAAAATATCGTTTTAATTATTCTTTGTTTTAATAATAATTAATCAATTATATTTTGAATTTCAATTTGTGTGATATTGATATCCTTTCATTAGTGCATTGACTTCACTTTTTACTCAACTGTAAATGTATTCAGTTTCGCCGTTGATTCTTGTAAAGTTGGTGTACTTTTTTGCTGTCTTTTTTGTATCGCAAATCCTGTCTTTCGTTGTGTGATTGACCGGCGAAGGTAACGTACGCGGTAATTTAATATAAAAAGATAAGTAAACTTTTTTCGAATTCCGGAGCTTTTGGGTGAGTCCTTATCAGCGTTCGCAAACATAATATGTAAAATTTTTTTGCGATTTAGTATTTTTTACGGCAACATTACGTGTAACTGTTATTATGAATCGTTTTTACGCACGGCGGCACAAGCCCTAACTATGCTTCAATTGATTACATCGAAATTTCTCTGAGAGAAAGGTTTTTAAGTCACGCAACGCGCGAACCGCTTTTAAAGCGCCGTTCTTTGAAAGAAGTTTGAAACGAGCGACAAATTTTGAGAATTTTATCCGCTACTTTTTGAATCAAATCAGAGTAAACTGCACGGAAAAACAGTACTTAAAACACAGTTGTACATTTAAATACGGCGGACAGAAATTCTACTCACAATGTTTAAATCAATTTTTATTTAAAGAAGAAGAAAATTTCTAAATAAAGAACATATACGAACAAACACGGTACTAGCAAGTATAAATGAACCGTTGATATTTCTGACTTCAAATTGCATACTTATATTGTAATACAAGTTTAAGTGAACGATTGTTCTTTTCCGCGTGGTCAAAACGTTAATCGCATTCGTGCGAAATGAAAGACGAGTCAAAGTTTCGATTGAATTTAAATTCCACCTGCAAGCAGCTAAAAATAGGATGCTTTAATTCCGAGATTTTCTTAAATTTGTTCCAAGATAAATTATCTGTCGACTCCTACACGGGCAGTCTGAAATTTGTAGTTTATTGCGTGACAGCGAGGGCATCGGGGCTTATAAAGGTGTTGAGGTTTATTCTTTATCAGCGATTATGGTTTTAATTGAAAGCTTGATTAACGTGAAATTGAGTGTAATGTTCACATATACTTCGAGCGATTTGCACTTGATTAAAGGCGACCTGTTCAAATTAACATACTGAGAGGAAAGTGTTTATTTTAGGACGTAGAATTTCAGAACAAGTATCTTATTTTAGTGCGTAAATTATTAATATTTTTGGTTTCATTTCTCTCATTTATATCAAAGTACAGATGACGGTTTCGTTTACTCTAATACAAAATGTTAAAACGATCTTGTTTATTTGAATTGTAAAATTCACACATAATGTAGACAAAGAAGAAAAAAGAATAACAAAAAAATTATGTTGATATTACGGTGCCCCACAATCGACTCATTTTTCTGCTCAGAAAAAATGCTTTCATCCTGCCGACCAATCGACCGTTTTTTAAGTTTTGATAAAATTGTTCTTGCTGCACAAACTCACCATTTTCGATATTAAGTTCGATGGCTGTTTTGTATGTTGGTTTAGTGTATTCCCCGGTGTGTTGGGCTTGCAGCAACAATTGATGAGAAGTTCTCGAATGAGATCTTGAGGTAGATATTCGATGCTGGTGAATCCTGTTAAGGACTGGATTGGCGGAAGCCTTGCTTAAAGCTTCTTTTTGTCGCACAGCTTCTTTGTAAATTTTACAGTACATAATAATCATCACCACTCCGGGGATCCAGAACGATACCGAGGAACTTATTATGGCATACGCTCGATTCACTATGAAGACGCACACCTATCCAAAAGAACATTTATTGACGTGGTTTTGAACAATAGCACTACTGGGTCCCAGCGCGCGATACTTCCAAATGAAAGTTCGAGATCAAAAGGAAGGTTTTCATCAGTGTATTTTCACTCAAAATTTAACTTATGCAATTCAAAGCAGTTGAGTCGTATTATTCAAACTTAAATTTTGATCTTAAAATCTTAAACTTTGAATCGAAATCTGTCAACGGATATTGGAACTTCAAATTGCATTTTCAATAATTTTTCCAATTTATAAATCAACTTTTTGAACAGAACTTTTCATCAGTTGAAGAGGTCGTTAATTCCATTACAAATAAATAACGATGCATATGTAAACTGAATCGATGTTTTCTTATATTTCATTACATTAAGTAACAAAATGTAAATGTCATATTATGTTTCATCACGTTTCTCTTGACTTTTCCGTGAGAATGCCGAAATAAGTCGAGTACTGTTGCGGAATGCGATTTGAAGTCCAGCCCTGAAGTCGTAGACCAATTTGCATTATGATTGCCGAAAAACTGAAATCTCCCTTTCGAACTTGATAATGACCCCGATACTACCTGCGGGTTTTTCGTCAGTAGCTGCAAGTTTTCGTCTGTCGTGTACCACCCCATGAAGATGGGGATGAAGCTAATGAGCGCCGGCAAGAGCCAGGCACTACCCAGCATGCAGGTCACCGTTATCCTCCTCATGATCGTCGGGTATTCGAGTGGTCTGAGAATGGCGTAGTATCTGTCGACGCTGATGCAGCAGAGGTGGAGAATGGAAGCCGTGGAAAAGTAGACGTCGAGGGAATTCCAGACGTCGCACATGAACCGGCCGAACATCCAGTGGCCGGACAGTTCGACCGAGGCGTTGAAGGTCATCGCGCAGATGGCGACCAGAAGATCGGCCGCGGCCAGGCTGACGACGTATCGGTTCGTGGGCACGCGGAGCTTGCGGTGTCGGCGCACGCTGGCGATGACGAGGGCGTTGCCGAGGATCGCCATCACGATGATGGTGACGAAGGCGGCGCCTTTGAGCGCCAGCACCGGCGCTACCTGCTGGGCCTTGGGACTCGGCGGCAGCTGCTCTGCCAGACTGTCATTCGCCTCCTCGAGAACTCGATTCACGCGCTCATCAGGCGGCTCACTGACTGCCATTCCTCGTGCTCATATTCAGCGGCACTTGGCAACTCGGCCGCGGTCCCAAGTGCCCCATCCGAGCGTGTCCTTCCGCTCCGGACGAGCCCGTCACTTTGACGCGGAAACCAAACGATGAACCGACTTTAACCCAAAGACCTCGGTTTTCAGCTTGCCGATGGCTTTCATGCTGCCTGCAGCAACTAACTTTTCAACAAAGGCGAGTTAGGTCGAAGACGCAAGGTCCTTTCATAGGGTAGGAAATAGGTTGGGCGAGTGAGTCAAAGGTCGAGGATGGATGAGTGAAACGGCTATTGGGCAAGATTTACCGAGATAGGCAAGTTTCAATGGTAAAAGTAGCGCCGAGAGCCGCCGCCACAGTTGTCAATGGGGCCATTTATTTACTTTACGGCCAAAGTTGCGAAATTAATTTTGCAATTAAATCTAGCTCATCATTTTATTTCGTGCTCTCTATTTTAGGAAACAATTTCTGCTCGAGTGCGTTGTTTGGCAAAGTAATGACGAAATTGTTGAAATTTTGTTGCACCCGATAGCGGCAACTTATAATATTTAACTAAATGCAAAGTTTTGCTAGATCGAATCAAGAGTAATTCGATCGGTACTTTGGAAATTTAATAATACGAGTTAAATCAAATAGAAAACTTAAGTTGAGACATTCTTTCAATAAAAATCACTTTCAAAACCTATAAACCACTCCGCGAACATTCTACGTGAGGTAGATTCTGGTCTTCAGGACCATTACAAGAACCATTGCAATTAACTTGCGAATCAGTCATACAACACAAAAATCGATTTATCTGTTTTAGACAATTTTGTCACTCTGGTGTTGAAATAAATATCATTTTTCAAAGATACCATACAATCGTTTGCGTTAAGCTTTGAAGTATCAAATGTCCTTCGACAGGAACAAAAGTTGAGCTAATTTATTTCCGATTATTTTTCGTTTACTACTAGTGAGAAGACTTCGATTAGAGACGTGAGGCGGAAGGGTTAAAAATATGTTTCAAGAAGAATATATGAAAATGAGTATGAATGAAGTGAGCCTTGACAATTTGATTTTACCAATGAAATATTAAACTACAATTTCAACTTAGATATCGCTTATCGCATTAAACTGAATTCTCGTGATTTATTTTCACTTAATGTACCGGCATCAAACAAACTGTGCGTTAGTATCGTGAACATTTGACGAGAGGCGAAATTGCCTGTTCGTAAACATGCTCACTTTAAAATAGATTTAATTCACTCTATGATAATACTTTGTCTCATTCACTCACTCAAAAAAAAAAAAGTCATAAATGTTTTATTTTTGCTTTTTAACAGCCGATTTTAAAATCGTCAATTGAACGTTTTAATAAAAAGATAATAATAATAATAATGATAACAATTTTATAATTTGGAAGATTTTTAAATAACATTAACATTATTAAACAATTTATGATTTTTTAATTAATCGCAATTAAGTTTACACTGGCAACGTCGATGCAACGTTAGCAAGTGACATCGAAACGATGTTGGCAGGAGACATCGGCAAACGACGTTGATGTTACGTGCAAAATAGTAAACAACTTCGTAACGTCTATTAATATTTGTAATTTAATATCTACTTTAATTTTGTTTTCAAGAATATGCTCATTTATAGAATTAATTACTGAAATGTAAAAACCTTTTATATTGAGTGCAGCTTTTTCGTGTTGTTTATAATTGGTTGAGATGCCTGCAATTTAACCTATTGAATCGAATTTCTAAAGACTTCAATGTAATTCAAGCGAGATCTTGTGATTGCTCGTGAATTTCATGATTCTCTTTCCAATTTAACGATTTAATACAACGAAAATATGTTTTACCAATATCGAAAGAAAAAAATGTTTTGCCCGACGAGTCGCAAAAACGAGAAAATAGAATATTATAATAAAAAGTAATTTCAGCGATGCTGACCTTGGTCATTTTCCCGGAAAGTTTACAAATATAACGGGATGGTAACTTTTTTTTTTTTTTTTATCGGAAAACGCAGCACATGATGAATTTTGTCGACCTCGATCATTGTTTCCGAATTGAAATGCGAGCGTAAAAAGCACGCCGTTACTTGCGGGACAAAATTCGTCATTAATTCGTCATCTCGAACAAGCGCCGCGAAAACGCGGATCGGTCATTAATCATTGGCGTGATTAATTGCAGCGAATTATTCGGCATTCGCGCGACCACGACAGTTATTACGTTCCAGTTATTAAATTAAAAGCGTCGCAGCCTCGCGATATTTCAATCCCCGGATCTACCTAATCGCCCGTTGCGCCATTGCATGAATCATTTTGGCAAAACCGTCGCGCGGCTGACAAACGGCCGCGTCTTTCCGATTTATCCAGCGGCGCGAACCGGCTTCTCGAAATACGGCAACCCGACCTTGCGACGCGACGTTCGCTACTCGCGCCCGCCGAGAACTCGGCGTTGCATTATTTCGGGGCCGGCGACAGCTTCATTGCCGGACTTCATTGTATCGAGATGCCGCGAGCGCTTCGCCACGTCTCTTCCGAGGCCGTCG
The DNA here is from genome assembly GCA_022817685.1 of Aradophagus sp. ZL-2020. NCBI lineage: Eukaryota > Metazoa > Arthropoda > Insecta > Hymenoptera > Scelionidae > Aradophagus > Aradophagus sp. ZL-2020. The sequence goes on from JABFOV010000750.1 coordinate 18,119, forward strand.
TTAAATCGCGATACGTCAAAACTCTGATTGCAATTGCGTTTACTGCACGCGACATATTCATACGCTTAATCCTACAGATGCTTATTGAAACACTCACTCTAAATCTCTTGGTATTCTATATTATTTTCTTTCTCGCATTTTCCGAACCATCTTTTTCGTGCGCTTTTGTAACCTCGACTTAAAATAGGTCGCAATAAGATTGTCGATTTGTGGGACATGGAAATTCGTATTGTTCTCTAAGTTTGTTTACGTTATTGTTGATACTCTTTTTTTTTTTTTTTTAATTTTTTGTGTTGTCAACTTTACACTTTCTATATCCTTTTATAGCAATTTCTTTTAGAGATCAATTTGGTGTTTGAAAAAGTGCGCGTAAAGGTAGCAAAAAGTGGGAAAGCTGTAATAAGCGAAAGAAACGGAATTTCGTGAATTGAAGAGCAAAGAGTTCGTTTGTATGTACGACTCTCGGATTTTGTCATGTTGAATTAGCAAAAGCCGCATCTTCGGTGTTGGGCGTGCTCAGTGCTTTGTCGTGCATTTCGAATTATAAATTAACGCCGCTGTTTACCACGGTAGTTTCATGTTTGGTTCGCTATTAGAAATCATATTTAATCGATCACGTGGAATACGTCACGAAGATTAGCATCACGAAATGACATTATGTAAAGATTTATTAGTCTGAAATTGAGAGAGACGCTGTGTAGTGATTGCAAATAATCAATGTATGGAAAATAATTCACAACAAACGATCGACAAAACTTATCGAATGCATTTGATAGTTTCATTTATAAACAGTAATTAAATTATGGAAAATACTATATTATAAGTCGATAAAAGACAATGAGTTGAAGCATCAATTAATGCAGGCGAAAATTGATATATAGCGACTCCAATGTTTCATATTTGTTTTGTTTTTGAAAGGTTGTATTGCCGTACTTTTAATATGTTTTCAGTACTGAATCCAACTTTGATTTTATTTTATTATTTTTTGTTCGTTTTGCATTTTTTCAGTGTAGAAAAGGCGTCAGAAATGTAAAGTGTGTTTTCAGAAAATTGATAATGATTTTGGCGAATCTCATTAGTTAATTTTTTATTTACTGACTATATTACTACCATTCGTAAGTGCACGATAAAAAAATGCAGTTTAAAACAACAACTAGTTTTCTTGTGACGGCAGTAAAAAAAAAAAGAGTAACGTTAACCTCAAAATGTTGAATTAAAGTGTGAAGTTATTAACCCATTAGCCATTGATGTTGAGCCAAGATTTTCTGAAAGTGAGGAAAATCTTAGATTGATATTTGAAGGCTAACATCAATTTTAATGCTATGTTAAGCTGATTTTTGTCTCGTGTGTATTTCGCAATTGATATTCTTTTTATTGGTGCAAATGTTTTGTAGATAAAGCATTTTAGCGCAAACAGTAAACACCAATAACTAATAACAATTCTATTTTAAATGTATTTCGCTGTTTATCTATCGCTGAATTGTTATTTGTATATTTTCATCGTGTTGTACTTTGCATTCAATTTTAGCAGACAACACGTAACGCAAAATGAAATGCACACGAAATGCGTGAATCTCTTTTCAGATATTCATACAGGAAATTCAATTTAAATTTATCTGAAAAATGTTAATACAATCTACTTAGTGTTATCTCATTTATTTCAAGACGAGAGCAATATAAACCACTTGTTAATTTATACACAGCAAAAAGAAGTGTCTTATTTGAAGATATTTTTACCAAAAAGACAGAAAAGATGTCTTCAAGTAAGACACTTTGAAGACACTTCTTTTTAGAGTGTAATCGCAATACGTAAATACGTCATAGCGCTTTAGCGAAAAGCCAAGGTTATATGGCAATTTCAATTCGAACGTCAAATAAGTGTGGCCTAAAATAAATTATGATACGAAAGCAAAAGTTAAAACTGATGACTCTGTTTACTAAGTTTGAGAACGTACGACTCAGTATTTCCGAAGAAGTCGAAAAATTAACAACTTTTGTAACGCAGTTATGTATCAAAGAAATGCGCCGCGAAAGGAAAGTGAAATGTTATGCTTGAAATCAGCAGTTCAAATTATTTTTGTGTCGAATAATCCAATAGATTCGCAAATTTGGCGATATTTTTTTGGACATTTTTTTTCCTGAAAAATACAAGTTTGTTGTTTCCGAATGAAAGGGTCAAAAATTGAACGATCTAATGTTTTAAATTTTAATTATAATTATGATTTTTACTTGCAATTTATTCCTGGAATGGACTTTCGGAAGATGCGATGAAGATCTAGAAGAGTTATTAATAATCGATTTCATGTTTCAATTTATTTTTTATTATACCTTTGTTGAAATATTGTATAGTTATTTTTCTCGGAGTATGCTTTACGAAAAATAATGAAAAACCGAAGTTTTTATGATTGGTCAAAATTATTTTATAAGTCATTAAAGTTCAATTGTTGCAGTTATAGTTCTGTATTATCATTTACATTAACGTTCTTCGATAATGTATATTATAAAGTATTTACTGAAAGATTATTTTAATACATAATGTGAAAGTCTATAATCACCAGCGCATTGTTCATAAAGTATTTTACGATCGACAGTTAGAAATTGATTTTCAACTGTAACAGTTACATTGCTCTCGTTAATTATGTTATACATCTGTTTTCAGTATGCAAATGTTTTGCCGAAACGTAGAAGCCAAAGAACTACGCTGATTGGGCGACGGCTTTCACGTAAAACTGACAAGTACTTAAATGTTAACTAGAGAGAATCCCTTGCTAAATTTTTATTAAAGTTTTTACAGCCGTAAGTGCAATTTCACAGAAACTTTATTAGAGTGCAGTGTTTCTTTTTTATCGCAGCAGCTTTTCACTTACATTCCGAACATTGTCATCGATTAAAGTCTTGACAAGTGTTTCTTATTGCTTGTAATCTTTTGCCTGCGATTGTATCTCGCCCGATATAAGCTTTGCATCTCGAAACTCATCGAAGTAAACAAAAGTATCCCAGACAAAGGAGGGAGAAAAAAAAAGAGGGAAAAAACGACGGTGGAAAATGTGGTCTCGAAACGTCGTAATTATTTGGATTAAATATCTTGGAACGATTTGGCTGAGAAGACGAGATACGTTTTAATTTGGAAATTGGACGTCTGGCGCCAGGAAACGTTTCTCGTGACCCTGCCGCTTGACACTGCCGCGAGGTCGACTTTGTTTTACGATTGCGCGCGGTGATTTACATATTTCAATATTAATAGCCTCTTGCGCTTTTCCATCCCTACACACAATATCCGCGTCGATCGACGCGCGGCTTTCCGGCCCCAGTCAGAACAAAGTGATCGTCATAAAGACCGTGCTTTTGCGCGCGAAACACAGACGTCGCCGCGTTAAATAGACTAAATAGACTTGCGTATTAAAAAGCCCGCGTCTGTGCTTGAAATGTCAAGGAAGTGACTGATGCATTGTTGAAATTGCATTGATCGCCGAGCATGCATTCCTCTGTGGATCGTTTGTTTGCGCCGAAGAATTTTGCCCGTCGTCGCGACATCGATCAAGCATCGTTTTTTATTTATTTATTATCATTCAACGTTATTTCAAGACCTGACGATTAGTCGATTCAATTGAGCATTCAAGTTTAATCATTAATCAAGCCAAAAATGGCTTTCCATTAAATTAAGTTTTTTACTCGACTTTTTATTTTTCATTTAATTTAAATTCAAATTGTTTATGAAACATGATGATAAGAATAGTGTTGAAATTTCAAACATCTTATGAATATTATTGTTGTATTATTGTTGTCTATGGAAATTCAAAGTTATCTTGATAATTACAATAATTTTTTTCACAGCGTGGGCAAAATGAATACATTCTAGCAGCATTAAAAAAAAAAATGACGATGACATGTAAAATTGATTCAATGACCATGCTACCGTTAGGTATTTCAATGTTATCGAACATTTGAACGCAATGGTTTATGCCGTTTGCGAGTTTGACGGCTGTCACGCGATACTTTGTAATATAAAAAGATTTGTAATAAAACAAAGCAGCAAGTGAATAAAAGCTCCAACGATTCTCAGATAAGTTTTCCAATACAAAGAAATTTTGAGACAACTCAATACAGTACATTCAGAACAACACTTTATTAGAGTTAAATAATATTCATATTTGCATATAAACCTAATATACATTTGAATCAAAATACAATATTAAATAATTATAATAATAAATCTTTATTATTAGATAGTTTCTTTTCATTGAATAAACGTTTATGAAACTTTAATGATAACTTGATCTTTTTCTCTGAAAAATTCTGTTATTCACGATACTTACTGGTGAAATTAAAAATAATAAATGTATAACTTTCTATTTTTTTGTTTATATCTTTACGCATTATCTACAGTTATCAATTTGATAATTAGATAATTGTATAATAAAAGAGTTACTCTCGACCAACATGAGGATTTCATTAACCTTATTATTTAGGAGGAATAGGAATATAAATATTATTTTATTCTAATAAACTGTTCTCTAAGTGTAATTATAATAACTAAATGATTGAAATAACTTTGATACGATACTGTTGATAGGCTAACACGATATTATATTTCTTGTGAAATTTCAAGTAACAAGTGAACTGCACTACTTCTCGCAGACGCGCATAACACAAAATTATTTTTAGCGTCACTTTAGGTAAAAATAAAGCGATTAAAATTTTTTGTGCATCGCGATCTTCAATATTTTCCGCGCTGTGTGTGTCATACATGCACACGTATAGTTTGTTCGTTAATGGCAGTTAAAAAAGGAACAGACTCTCGCAGTGACAATTATTAAGCGCGATTCGATAAACAACCTATTCACACCATCAATCAAGCGTTAATAACAGCCATCCGTTAACGGATAATCATCTATCAAACTATAACAATTGATCGCGAGCTTTCAACTGATGATTTCAGTGCCAAGCAAGACGCCGACTTATTTGCCACTTGATCCAATACTTTTGTGCCGAATTAATCCGTAACGGCAGAGCGCAAAATAAAAATCATAATCAATTCAGTCGCTCCTCGAGTTGATCTGCGCGATTTGCATTTCAAAGCCAATGACAACAAATGGATTGTCACGCATAATCGATCCTCACTTTAGTTTGGTCGGTCGATTGTAGCTACTGAAATGAGGAATACGCGGAACGTTTGCAACGTTTTCTTTTTGCAGCGAATTTCCACTTTAATTAATTTTCAAACAAGCAAGGTTCAATATTTTGTTTTCAAAATAACGTCCTTACGTAAAAAGTTTCTTTTCTGCAAAAGCAGAATTTCGTTGGAAATAACTCGAGGATATTTTCCTTTTAAATTTAAAGTATTTAATATTGAATTCTTGTAAATGAAGTTTATTGAATATTTGCTTTCAAGCAAGTTTGAACAAAAAAATTATATATATAAACAAGATCCGCGTAAGAAAAGATGTCTGAATGACGTTTGGTTCGGTCAGATATCATTCAGATAAATTCAGGAACGAAAATATTCCTGCACTACGTACAATTAGTCATAATGATGAAATAGTGAATGTAATAATGATATATATTTATTGTATACTCTTATAAAAAAAAGTATAAATATAAAAAGGGATGATTGGTAGAGACGCACTGACAGTTAAGCCACTTTAACAATATGTATAATAATATACAGAATTAGAAGAATAAAATCGTATGGAACTATAATTTTCAAATCCCTGCATTAAAAATTCAAGAATTTTAAGGTTTACACTTTACTACTAACAATTATGTCGTTAAAAAGATTTATCACATTAATCATTGCATTCAGTGTATTTGAAAACAACGTTCTTAAAACATTTCTTTCGAAATTACTTTATTCTGTATTGCAAAGAAACAATTGAAATTAATTCCACAACAGTGCATTACAAAAATTATAAAATTTTAAGTTTGTTGGTATATTAAACGAAGGTCCGGATTAAAGAACCGGATTTGTGTTCGTGGTTGATGGTTCTGCGCACCAAAATGCTGCTGAGAAGTCGTGCGCGAACTTTGGCAGGGGAAATTCGCGCACGACTTGTCCACGACATTCCGATGCGCAGAACCGTCAGCCATGAGCGCAAGTCCGGTTCTTTGATCCGAGCACTTGAGCCTTCTCTCTCTCTCTCTCTCTCATGAATAAAATATTGCGAGAAACATTTTTCGGCGTTGAATTTAAGTTGTCGTTTAGTTGAATAAACGTTGATTTAATTAACAGATTTCGTTTTACTTCATCATAAATAATGTACAATTGTTCAATTTAATTAACTGAAAGTTGATTAAGGATTAACTTTACATTTTCGTTCAGTATTGAATAAGTAAGTAGCATTCAACGTTTATTTAACTTTCTGACAGCGTTGATTTCGCTATGATTAAACTCTCTTTTAAAGTTGAATTAATTATATGAACGGATTTGTTATTGTTTTATTCGTTACACCGAGAAAATGATATCGTACGATATGGATTGTGAAATTTCCAGCATGCTTATTGGTTGAAATGGAGCAACCTAGGAATATCATTGGATGAAATCAGTTACAATATGTATCGTGGTGGTTACAATATGGTTTCCTCAGTGTACTGAATAAATTCAGTAACGAAAACACATAGAATATAAATTGTTCTTATTAATAATGAAATCGGATTAAAATACTGATGTTTTGAATAGTTTATCTTGTAATTCAGTAATCAGAGCAGAAAATGTTTTGCATAAAACTTGTCGTAAGTTATATGTCTCGTAACCGATAATTTGCAGTGACAAAATGATATAATACTTATAATACTTTAGAATGGTTTCACAATATATTTGGAGAAAAAAATTTATATACATTTTTTGTTAAATTTAATCTCGATAATTTCAGTTTATACATGATTGAACATTAAAAATTTGAAAAAAAAAAAAAAAAATAAAAACATTCGTATACGTAATGATTAAAAAAAATATTAAATATCTTTACGCAGTAAATAGCTGAATTACAAAAAAATGAGTTCGACATTACAAAACTTGATTAGAAAAGTCTGATTTTAATTTTAATTTACATCAACTCTCGCAATGTCCACTAACAATTCATCTCGAGATTGACATCTTGTATAGCAATCCCGTGAAATGTTGACACTCTGAAATTCGAAGTGCACAATAAAAACGTCTGTAAATTCAAAGTTGGCATATTGAAAAAGTATTATTTAACTTTAAATACTAATCAACAAAGTGCTGACTTTGAAACGTAGCGATTTCATTGGACTTTGAAAGTCAGCTTTCGTTTAACAGCAATGATTGTTTTTAATTTCATTTTATTTAAAAATTGAACAATTATTATTAAAATGTAAATGCCGAGGCGTCGCCACGTGGATGGTCAGCACGACTGTTTAATCTACTCGAAGCACACGGAGTGAGGAATGAGGGAGACACGGAAACACCGAAGGCCCGTTGCGTCTGAATTCGGCCGTTTGTTTTCGCCTGGACTTGTTCACTCACTTGTCGAAAGGAACATGAGCGTGGTGGCACTAGGGCCGCGCGGGCCGAATCCGGCGATGAAAGTGCCGACGCGGCATCAAGTGGTCGCGGGCCGAGTCGCGTCAGGCGGATTCGGATCGAAGGCGCGCAGTGGTCGGCGGGCTTACTTGTCAGGCGAACAACGTGTTCGAGCGTCGCCGACAGACTGAGCGTCGCAACGTTGGCGCGGCGCCGTCTTGCCGTGGCGGAGGCCACACGTACGCACGGATACACGGCCACGCGGCGCGGCGCGGCGCGGCGCGCCAAGCGGCACGTGCTCTCGCTCCTCGTCTGCGCGCTCCGCCGGCAATCACCCGGCGCCGATCGACCGCGACCGCGATCGCCTTCCTCTCCGCGTGCCCGACCGCTTCCGCTTTTCCGGCCAATCGAACACCCCCTTCCCATTCACCTACCGCCGCTTTCCAATGCTTTCGTTTCGTCCCCACCCCCGCACCTCGCCTTCTCTCCTCCCTCCCGCATCCGCCGCACATTTGTTTCTTTCTTTTCGTTTTACGCGCGTTAGGCGCGAAAGAAAAAGACATGCTTACGCAAAGCAGTTGCTAACAATTAGTTATTCCTCTAACGATTGCAACAATAGATCAATTGTATGCTTGAGCTTCAGTTTGTAATATAATTGTTGTTGAAATTTTGTCACTTTACTTTTGCCGGACATTATTTTAAACAAAAGTTTATAATTGGGCTTATTTGTGTGCTCAAGTTTCAATGTGACGCCATGTTTTGATTTAATTTACATTGCATTTCTGTCGATCGTTAATATATTTTTTATTTTGTGCTCAGAATATGAGTTAAAATTCAACGGTTTGTTAACATTAAAATATGATAAAATATTGCAAAATAAGAACTTGTTAGTATTTTCAGGAACAAGAACATTAATTTACTGCTGGCAATATATCATTTAACAGTATTTTCCTATGGAGATTACATCTGAAATAACATTTATCAATCAATTTATCTTATACTACTTCAGCAAGATGAACTTCAGTCTATGAATTTATTGATGAATCGGAATCAAAGCGGTGAAATTTAATATCCCTATTTTTACGTGTAAACCAAATCAGTATCTCTTTCTAACTGATTTACATTTGAATTTACACTGACAAAATTCAAGAAATAATATCATTTTTTTTATTCTAAATCAGATTGTAACATTTTTAATATGCAATACCTTTAAAACTGACAATACATCTCCTTAACACCCAATTCTAATCAGCACTACAAAATGTGCACTTTTTGCAATATTTTTACGTTTTGTTTTAGAATTTCTCATTTCGCGAAAATAGTTGTGCATTAAGAAGAGTTTTGCAAGAGTTTTGTCTTTGATCAACAAAATCATTTTAATCTAACTAGTTTTGTCGATTTATCAGAAGAAAATGATTGAAATAAAAGAAAACAAATGTTATTCAACAAACTTGTTTCAACATAATATGTATTTTCATTTCGACGCAATCATTTCTATCGGTGTACGTGTTGCATTTTAAAAGCAGGTTCGTCATGCTACGGAAAATAAACAATCTAATTTAAACATTAATGAAAATGCAATGCAAATAGATCGCACGTTTGTGACCTACGTGGTTACGCAACCTTTTCGACTGATATTTTTCTACCAGTCCAATAATTGACTAGCACTGACATTGACACTCTATCAGCGTTAAAAAAGTATCAGAATTATATGCAAAGTCATGGAAACTTCCTGTCCTAAATGAGTAAATTTTGTAAACATGCAATACGACTACTTTTACGCTTTAAGTAATTTAATATGTCACGGTTAATGTTTCAACGGAAGCATTTTACGAAAACGAGAAAAATCGCAATTTATTACTACATAAAATCTTTGGTAATTTCTATTTTAAACTTCTGGATTTTTATTTTAATAGGATGTTATGAATTTTGGCGTTTTTATTATATCCTTTTATATATCTACTCAATATTTTAAGACTACTATAAAATTACTAATTTCTTGCATTCTATAAAAAATAATAAAGTTGTAACTGACCTGATTCATACGCTTGAAAGTTATCTGAAAAAGAATAATTATTCATTTTTAAAATTCAGTTTTATACATTTATATCATCTTTTATTTATTATCTACAGTGTAATTTTTCGTTATGTTTTCGTGTTAAGAGATATTAAAAAGGTAACCAAAAAATTGGATTATAATATCATATTTTATATATAGTAATTTGCTAAGTATAAATATGCAAAATGAATGTAAATTCTACGAATGTTAGTATAAGTGTTTCATAAATACATTTTTGTCAGTAAATATTTGCAAATTAATTTCAACAAATATTAGCTCAGTAATGCGTTGCTAATATAAGTTAATAATTTCTTATATCGTTCACATAAATGTTGTGTAAAAAGATATGTGTACATATTTAGTATTTTTTTCGAAACAAAGTCAACATCTACTTCATGTATACCCACGTCCTTGCATTCTTAAATGTTTACGGTATTTTCGTTAAAATATTTTCATTTTATAAATGATCCATCCCTCAGTTGTACCAAATATTGGCAACATTTGCATGACATCTATTTATGTGGAGGTAACGCGTTACTTTTTTCTAATGAATGGTAAGCGTAACGGAAATACGTTACTATGTTAGAAAGTAACGGTAATGCGTTACGTTTTTTAATATAACTTCCAGTGTTAGGAAAAGAACCACTCGTGTCAACATTTTTAACTATTTGAAAAATGCATATAACGCTATTCTTTTATGACGATAAATCATATAAACTCAGAATAGCTTCACCAGGTGGTCATGTGATTTAAATAAAAATTATAGTTTGATATGTTCAAATTGGCTTTTTTTTCGAATTCAGTATATTTGAGCTGAATGAACTTAATATTTTTTGCAGTGTATGTATTTAAAATAATTTAATTTAACAATCTTAATTTGTTGGCTGTTTATAGAGTATTTAAAAACAATCGCCAGACGTAGAACATTTCCAACTGTTACAACCGAAAGAGAGGCAATCAATTTGAAGGGGTTATCAATAAGTATTAATATTTTGAACGGCAATTATCCCGGCGTGCTCGTGGAGCAAATCCTACGAAAGTGCCGGAGCCAAAAGGTCGAAACAAAGAATGGTGTTTCGGTTATGAAAACACATTTGTTTGTTTGGGTGTGCTAGAGCCGCCGATGTAATTCACCGCATTCACGTCAACCGCTATTATAAAAACTGATTGCTTTTCGACAGACACGGCGTTTTTATTTATCGTCAAATTGATTTTCAAAAAAATTACGATTTGTGCACCGCCGTAGATTATATGTCGTATTTTCGTAATTCCGTATCGATTGCAACTCAAGTAGGACGACTTTATAGCCGTTGTTCGGATGAACACGTGCGAACGTATAGACGTAAGTGCGAATCAATAATCGCAACTTTTGTTAACAAAAAATTATCAAGTCCCACTGAAATTTGTCACAGTAGATCGCATCAATGAATGTTAGAAAAAATGCGTGACGAAAATCAGGCAACAATATTTGTAATTGCACCGAGAGAATTACACTGAGAAAACAAATTCGTAAGGTACACATACGATTTGGCAAAACCTGCAATGCGTTATGCGTTTCGTCTAATTTACTGTTGCAACAATGTACGAACTGAATTTGCGTGATATTGCATGATGTGTTGTGAGGGATTGCGAATGATTCGTAAAAGGAGGTCTCATTTTACGAATTTATTTGCAGTATGTCTGAAGACGCATGCGCACGAACCCGATGGCTCGGTACGCATGTGTGCTCTGTTGCAAACCCATTTCGTAACTTTCTCTGAGCTTCTTGTTCCCTCAGTGTATGGTTTTTATTATTTAAGCACTGTAATCAAGATAATGTTTTTGTTTTAACATTAAACATTCTATTTTAAATGTATAATCGAAGGCTCGGATCGTACTTACGCTCGTGGCTGTCAGCACTGCGCAAAGAAAAGCCGTTGAACCGTCAGCTGCGAACGCAAGTCCGTTTCTTTGATCCAGGGCTTTCATTTTATATACTTTTAGAATTTTATTCATTAAAAAAATATTGTCACTTTATTTTTTATAACATATCAACATTTCTCTGCCGGTTTTTTATACGGTTAAAAATGTTGCATGCCAAATAAGTGGCGAAAATTAGTTCGGTCTTGTGGGCTCATGTCTACAACTGGTGCCCAAAAGTCGGAAGGACGGAATGATATTGGCAACGATGCCGTCTTACCCTTCAATGTCATCCGTTCGGTTCAATGAATCTCGTCGCTAAAGCCACGGTTATTTCCACTTGACAATATTATAAAGGGAACGCACCGTGGCGCCGCAGTTTACCGTTCGCATCTGGCCATGAAATTGGATTTTACTAGAGGCTTTGCTTACCTAAATGCTGCGCTTTGTCAAGGTGATGTTATTTGTAATCGACGACTCGCTTGATTGATGCTCCGAGTAACTAGGTGCATCGATCAGCAGTTTTGCGTGTAAAAAATTATCCCTATTCAATTCTGAGAAACATTTTCAAACAATTTAACAACACTTGACTTGACGCTAATCAAGTTTGCTCGAATCGAATGAAAATTATGATACTTATAAAAATAAAATAAAAACCGTCATTAAAACTGTATTATTAATATACTGAGAGAAACATCGTATTAAACTATTTGTTTATAGATAGTAAAAATTATTATTTTCGGAAGCAAGTTTGAAATATATATATAAAAAAAATTCAATAACATACTAATTAATAAATTGTAATAAACAGGTTTCAAAAACGAAAACTTATATGCAGCACAAATTGATCTGTTTGTATAATAATAATAATTACAGATTTAATATTAATAATTCTCAAGTTTTTATTACGTTCCAAAACTGCTACGAATCTAATATAAAATTGTTCGCCGTGTAACTTTGATCTGAATCTTAAAGAAAGGTTGGTTCTTTTTTCTTGAATTTATAACCGGGGTACACCGGGCATCAATGTTCGTTTGCTAGAAAAGGCGCGCCATGCTGGCTCTTTTCTAGTGCCAAGCAAGTCATATCGAGCTGGGCGTTGTATGGGCGAGGCATTAAATTCACAGAGAGGACCTGACACAATACAATATTGAGCCAATATTGGGTTAGCATACGTCCATTGAATCGGTTTTCTTACATTGTTAAGAATTTTAAGTTTCTCCAGTTACGTTTCATTCAAAAGTCATTTCAAAATACTTGCTCGTGTTTCGAATGTTCGTAAGAAAAGTTGGCGTGATTCTTTCAGAAGGTATTCAAAGGACTTGATTGTTTTTAACATGTTGCAAGATAACTACCGTCTTCTTTGAATCTTGTCGGGGCGCATAAATGTAATTCACCGGTCGATAAACATCGTTGTCTAACTGTGCGAACTTGCGCACGACATACTAATACTCGACTCATCTTTGTCGGAGGTTTGATATTAAAAATGTCAGAATCCGATTAGATGGTTCCACAAAGGCGGCCTGAATTCGGTCCTCAGACTTTCGTCGTAGGAAATTTAATCTCCCGCCATTCTTCCATTCGTTTGAGCAGTACAAAGAAAATTTAAACACGGAATTGGGTCACGACACGATCTTCTTTCTCTTTTATTTCGATCTCCTCTCACGTCGCAAAATTGTGATGCTTGTGTCAGAATGTTGATAAACTGTGCCACTTTGGAGCGGTCAATTGTTTCCTTGACCGATCTTATCGGTAAACGATAATAAAGAGTCACCGTTGAGTTAAATTAGCTGTATTTTCCTATTGAAATTTTCAGCAATTTCGCGACGTTTCGTGCAAGCTTTGTGCCGTTTCTCGGGGTAAATATCGTTTCCGTCGTTTTAAAACAGTCTGCCTATAAAAGACAATGTTATCGATAGAGCAGTTTGGATGTCAGTTTGTGGATAAAGCTCTTGTGTAAAGTATCATGCAAAGATGTTGAGATACCAAATAGACGATAACAATGCTTTTGGTAAATGGCATGTGCGTGCACAACTGAGTGTTGCTGAACTGAAGTAGGCGTGAGTTGACTATTTATGGGATGTTTTTGAATAAGCAGAACCGAATTCATATGAATTATTATTTAAATAAGTTTCTCGTCAATATGTCTTTAACGTTAAGAGAATTTCGAAAATGACACACGTACAGTTGACAACTTGTAGTTACAGGATGCTTAAGACAAAGTTCAAATTGTTTGTCACGCGGAGGATTGGACTTCGGGGTGTCTCGAAAACAAATATAGAAAGTCTCGTTCATGCAACACCTGGTACCTTACTTAGATGACGAGTAGGGACATTTTGACTGTTGTTTCCGTATCTAGTCAGACAAATGCCATCACTTGCATCCTAACGGACGACAAGTAAAAAGTTCAAAGTAATGAGGTATTATAATTTATGTATGTATTTATAATGTATTATAAATAATTATATATTATTATTATTGTATTTATAATGTATGTATTAATATCATCATAGATTATAATTTAGTATGTTTAAGAAACGGAATGTTAGACTGAAATTACAAGAAAATGTTTTTTTTTTTTTTTTTTTTTTTTTTTTTTTTATATTTTTTTATTGTTTTTATTTTATTTTAATAAATTTAATTTTTTAAAAATTATAACTTACACATTTTATTTTTTTTTAATAAAATTGAAAACTGTATTTTATACAAATCACCGCTCCCAAGAGAACATTTTACTCCTCGTATTCTCTATTCTGTTTCATACAAAAAAATCCCTCACTTTTATATCAAATTCAGTGCCTATTAGTGATAGTT
>JABFOV010000751.1:0-32370 GCA_022817685.1 Aradophagus sp. ZL-2020
AGCATGTCATATGTTACGAGTGATTCATTATTTTAGACACTATTTCAATATTAACGTTTGCCATGTGATCAACTTATGATACATACTTTCTCACTCCACTTTTACTTTGTGATGGTACAACAGCTTTCTGCACTTGGTTAGTACAACTGCTATACTGGATTCAATGAATAATAAATTATATACCTAATTTTATCAATGTAAAATGTTGTACAATCTTTACGGTATTAGATTTTAATATAAAATAAATGAAAATTTCACTACTTAAGTATTAATTGATCTCTAAAAATCGAAGTACACGATAACATGATCGCTTCATATCAAAAGTCGGTACATTTTTAAGGGAAGTTAAAGTAGAAATTCTCAAATCAACTCTTGTTTAAAAAGCAATGTGAAATAAATGATGCAATATTTTACATGAATACTCAATCTGATATAAGGTCCAGCTTAAACTAATTTGTAAGTATTGCTTAATGATACTTTATTGATTCTGATAATAATATGATCTTCAATTATTTTAAATTGTTATTTATAAGGCGAAAATAGTAATAATGTTAGTAATAATATTACAGCAGCAACAGTAAGTTGATTTCTAGTGAAATATATATTCATTCACAGTTGAAGTTACATTTTTAAGAACAACGACTTAACTAACATTAACATCTGATTTTTATTTTATTACAACTATATATTTTAATCCGAAATCGAACCTTATATCGAATTGAATGTGTAAATATTCAAAGAAGTTACAGGAGAAATCACAATTAGAATTATTGAATTTTTCAGTAACAGAAAGATAAATCTTTTTTTTTTCATGAGTAACTTCTCATGAGTGATTATGTGCAAATAATAATTCTACATCTCCATTACTAAATATTTCAAGTTCCTTTTGCATCCTTCACTGCATTTTTTGCTGTAATTTTTTTCTAAACATGTTTTATGCCTTTATTAATACTTTGCATTTATTTCCATAAATTTTTTTCAATTTGATTTAGTAGAGCATTAGAAATTAATGCTCCTGTAAGATAATAGAAAGTATTTCCGAATTAGTAAAATTTACTACGTAAATGGTAAAATTATCACTGAAATATCATTTAAATTGTAATTTTATTATTTCAGAAATAATTTTTTCTATTTGGATCTACTAGTACAACCAAGAAAAGTGGTACTAACAATAAAAATATGCTATTGGTGACACCATAAAATAATCTAATATCTGACAATAAAAATGATATAAAATTTAAATTCTTTACGGAGAAACGTCGCAAATATCTCAACCATTTTCATCGTGCAAGCAAGTGTCCAGACTGCGAACAAACATACGGAAGTCAATCCTTATTTCCTGGCAACGGTAACAAAAAATAACGATCCTTGATCGATCTCAGTTCCCGAGATCGCAACTAGGTGGCGCGGTGTGGTCGACCTGGCACCTCAATTTTTACCTGCGTCCCCACCAAGCGGGCGCGGCGATCGGGGCCCAGGCACCCCACTCCGACCGATCGCACCAGGCGCTACGTAGTCGAGGAATTCCAGTGCGCAGCGTGGGTACCATTGCCAGCGTTTGATCTGCCAAACCCGAAACAGTGGTTGCAAACACCGCGTCGAGTTTACTAGCCGAAAAATCGTGTGATACGTCCGAAACCGCGGCATCGCCGTCGCCAAGGAGGAAGACGGGAGAACAGCGAGCGAGCAGGTGAGTCGTCACTTCGTCCTCGGGACCGTTAATCTCCAGCAAATGGCTACCAGGCGAAATCGGCCATGCCCAATGGCGGGTTGCGACCCTTTGTCGCGGGCCCCGCTTCCGCGAATCCACGCCATCGCGGCCGGATCGTCCATCAGAGGGCGCCGACGTTTTCCGTCCCTTCCACTCGTCCTGCTCAGCCCATTACGGCCCGAGATACTGCGATAAATCCTCCCAACGTTGTTTTAATGACCCGTCGTTCGGATAACCATCGGGGCCGTTCCCTTAGTCATCGCTGCTTCGGTTAAATCGAGCTCCATTAGCCCGTCGTCTCTACCAGTTTCGGCCGTTCCGATCCTTTCGCTCATCATCATCCTGGTTTCACCAGTTCCACTGGCTACGAAGGTACCGCAACGCTGTGACCACCTTGCTCCTTTTCTTCGTCCTTTTTGTCTTCTCTCTCGAAGCATCTTGACATCCTCCCAACCGTGCAAACAGCTCGCAATTGCGTTACGAAAGTTTTCAATCCGTTAATATTTGCTTTTGACCGTCAGCGAAGAATTTCACCGCGGCCGAATGTTGACCTTTCGTCGACGAAGAAACGCCAGGCCGCGCTGGCGTTTTCGCTGATTGGCCAGATAGCGCCCGGTGCTGCTACACGAACGCTCGCAGCTTCCCGGATCGGGACACGCTGTTCTTGTTCTTCCGCGTATCCTCGTTCGCGTCCACGGCAATTTGTCTTTTTTCGCAGCTGCGCAATTGCACGGAACGATCTTCATAGAATAATGGACGCGTTATCGCGGCGACGATTAGAAATCGTGATCGCTGACCTTCTTTATCTAGCTGCTAATCGAGTTGTTTTAATGAAAGTTGAATGAACATTCCACCAAAATCTGGCGCGAATAAAGAGGCACTTTTGAAAACAGTGACGACGCGCTACGAAGCGGAACTTTTTGTTTGAATTGATGATCCACTTGGACGCTCTTCGGTGACGATCAAAACGGAGCGTTTCATTCGCTATCGTCAAGTTTGTTTGTTTAGACAGTTTTGATTCAAGCAAATGTTTATCAATCATCAAAATCAACTAATGATTTCTACACGAGAAATGCTTTGTTTAGAATTAATACGTATTTACGTAACGTTCTTTTAAACTAGATTGCCATCTAAACTATACTTGACGTAAAAGTTTTTGAAAGAAATTTAAATTGCAAAATAGACGACCAGCTGAACATAAATTTTCAGTTGCAAATAGTAACGTTCGCCAGTAGACTATATACTCACGTTCTTCCATGTTCTAAACGTGAAAACATGCACGTTAAACAAAGCAGCAAAGGCCGGAAAACGCTTACGGAAATTCGCCGAAATCGAAACTCGACTTTGGTCGATTGTTTGATAGTAAACGTCAGTCGATTATTCTGTTTTACTCTTTCCTTTATGTTATGTTATTTATTACAGAAGATGTCTCTTTTGTCTTCATTCGAAGGTAGGATCATAAAGAGGATAAAAGAATATACAGAGAATATTTCCAAGAAATTCAAAAAGATCTTGAAATTTTTTTAATTATACTTAAACATCAAATATTTCGTTTATTAATTGACATTGTATATCCCCAGTATATCATTGGTCAAAACTAAATCATTTATTCTGGGGTTAATAAAACCATTAATCATTAACCCACGTAAGGCAAACCTAAAGTGGACCAACATATAGGTATTTTATATGAGACTGATTCATAATTCCTCGCTTAAAAGATCCCTCGAAAATCAAAAGAAACCATATTCTGGACTTTAGAACATAAGGATACGTAACTGAGAACATCAGGGTTACTTCGAAAACCTGGTGCGTTACATCACGCACGTCAGATGACTCGAAATAATCGTAAATAACAGCATAATGCGCGTTCGGTAAACATGGCAATAAATATTGCGACAATAACACGATTAATTACGGCACTCGATGCGTTAGAAGTTTTGGAAATGACGAAAGATTCTTAAAATTATAATCTCGCTAAGACCATTGCTGAAAGTTGCGTTTGAAGCTGTGCTTTAAAAGTCGACACATTAACAAAATTTCCATTTTAATTGAAAGTTCACTAATTATGATCATTTAGATAGAATGACTCTTCATTAACTCGACGGTATCAGGACGCACTTGACTGTTTTCAAAAAATTGATTGAAACAAACGTGTAAGTGCATTTGAAAATGGTTTTTCAAAGTCCAATACCACCTTCTCTCAACAAACAATTCATTGAGAACTTAATGGACATCTCCTTTTCCCTATGAAAATAAAAATTTCCGCACACGCCAATTCACCTCGCGATTCGCTCATTGACATCAATGACGTGTTCGTCGCAGACCTTGTTTGAAAATCGCAAGGTGCGAGGAACTTATCGTGCGGATGCAAATGAGAGCCGAAAAAAAAGCCAAACAAGCAGACCAACAAGAACAAACAGTCATCACCTGATTGGCATTGACGCAAGCGTTTGGCCGTGTCGCATTAAAGCCGGGCGCGTTCTGCATTGTGAACGCGAAATCCGAAACATAAGTAACAACACCTATCAGCGAATTATTCAAAAGACCGAAGGTTCGCCTTGGCCGTGGCGACACAATAGTCGGGCGCAATTACTCGCCGATTAGATGGCAGCGCTTGCGACTAAACGAAATTAGGGACATTCGAATGCACCGCGGCTCCGATTTGACGGACGGCTTTATTTTTCTTCTCGTAACGAGACACTGTCGCCAGTGTACCTACATTTTCTCGACTCGCGCGATGAATTATTTATGCAATTATACATGGAATTTGTTTAGTTCGCTGCCAACGTCGATCGTGTATGTCTCGGTGAACGTATCTGTCAGTGATGATACAGTCGGGAAAACACGTCGGCGAAGAGGAGGGGGCAGGGATACAGGTTTCTTTGATGTTTCGCTAATCTTTCGTTGGCTCGTGGTGCAATGTCAATTTGTTAAAGCGCATTCGAAAAGATAAGGTAAACAAACGTAACGGGGTCCAAAGTTCGGGCGACTCCGAACGGAAACGTCGAAAAATTGGAACGAGGGCATGACGTTTAAATCGAGAATTGATTTATGGAATGGCCCAATTGAATGGCTCGTTCGTTGCATGTGATTTATTCCATCGAATCTAAGTCGGGGAATTTTAAGTTCGAGGTCGTTAGTCGAATCCGATTCGAAGACGTATCATTAAGAAATGTTCGGAAAATCATTAATGATGGAAGAACTGTTACTTCACGTTTATGCGTTCCCCGTTTCCGAAAAGGATGTACGTAAAAAAGTATTTCTGATTGAATTAAGTTCCAAACAACAAACTCAAAAGTATGTTAATTGACTGAAATCAAATCAAAGGAAAAAAAACATGGTTTGTAAAAACAAAAAGAAAGAAAAGAATTTTCCTTATTTTTAGAAATCACTGTTGCCAGGTAAACAGGTTCACATTTTTTCGAGTCTTTGAACCAAGTAAACAGAAAAGAAGACAAAAAGAAGTCACAAATTCGCCTGAAATTAAGCGTGATGACGCGCAACAAAGAACGGTCGAAATAAAAAAAATCCGCGGCCGAAGACGCTGGCATTTGCCGAACATTCCAAGTGAAAGACGCCGAATTTTCTCCCAGCACGAGGTGAGCCGGTAGAAACGGTTACGAGAGAAATCTCCGCTCGATTGAATTACAAATACGAGGCGTTTCAATTAATCGCGCGTCGTGTTTTGTCCGCACGCACAATCGCCGAAAGACCCTTCAGCGCGGATCGTATATAAACCGAAAAAATACCGCATAACGGCGTCTTTCGTTGCTTTTTCCTTATCCCGTCTTCGTCGTTTTCTTCGGAACTTTGAGGTCCCGAAGGTCAGCGGCGCACCATCGATCCCCAACGATATGCCGGTCTCGGGTAGCGAGGCCAATTTCCGTTGTCAACTTCGGTCGATGACACTACATTCGAACGTAATCTGTATATTTAATATATCTTTACCAACTTGATTAACAACTGACAAAGGCAAGTAATTTAATCTCTATAAAATCTAGTTGATTGACTGTCATTGAGAAGCAAAAATGTTTTGCCAACAAAACTTACATCAATCCTTTTGCAAGATAAATTAAAACTTTGGCTGATATCTAAATATAGTTAAAATGCTGATCAAAAGAGTAAATTCAATTTAAGTCACAGAGAAGCAATTATACAAACGCTTCGATAACTAGCAATTAGTATAAGACGTAAACTTATCATTTATAATCGATCGATTAATCCCCCGAACGGTTAATGAAAAAGAACGGTTCGATTCCCCATCTTCAAATCACCGAGCTGATTAACTGAGCTTCAATAACCTTCACGTTTAACAACCTTTAATCGATTAGATCTGAAAGACGTTTTACTTCAATTTAATTACATTCTTATAACGATCGGCCGAGAGAAAAAATGACCTTCGTGTAAAACAAAAATACCTTCGGATTATGCGAAAACTGTTGAACGGCCGGACACTTTGTTCGTTGGCGTGACAGATCGATTCTCCATTGTAGTAAATCATTCGTTTGGCGCAGCTCGATCGTGGCTGGTAAAAATCTGTGGGCGGTAAAAACCCAAACGCGACAGCAACGAGCCGTTTCTTACATTATTACGAAAATTATATGCTTGACTTTAAGCCACGTTTCGGATATGGAACGAAATGTTCTCGTGAAATCGAGTCTCGAGATTCGTCACCTCGTGGATCGATCGCGACAAATCATAATCAATCATTGGTGATTAATTAATATTGAACGAGAAGTAAATTAATTAAACAATGAACAAATTACATACTGGCAATGACGGTTTTGCGATACTCTAATGAATGTTTCATGCCAACTGTTGTTATTCTCATTTCGAAATGTCCTGTTAAGGAAATGCTCGACGAGAAGAAACGACTGTAAAAACACCGAATATCGTTGTAATAATATCGTGATAATGTTATACATGCGAGGCGTCTGTAAGTCAATACAAACTGTTAACATTGTACAACGGTGACGAGGATTTATACAAACCATTGCAAAATCTTGTGTTGCCAGTTTTGCAACATATAGCATGACGCTTATTACGTCATACCTTGCAATGTTTATATAGGAAATTCATATAATTAACGAATCATTTTGCGAAGTTCGCTTCCCTTCCATTTTTATATATTTCAAATTCACAATATCGCACCAAACGAGCGATTGGAAACTGTATTACATATTATAAATTTTACGATGTAAAACGTAATTTTTACACATAATTTTCAATTTTTATAAACTATCTGCTGATCCAGGTTTAGCAAAATATGGATCATGTCATCGAAAACAGAACGACTGGCCTACTTTAACTGATTGTTAAAGTAATCAAGTTTATTTAAATAACTTTTTATTCTCTTCTTATTCCTTTTTTTATATTTTTATAACTTTCTTCTTTCATACTTGTATTGTATAAACAATTGTCCGATATAAATATATTACTTTATTTCATTGCAATTAATGATATAAATGTATTAAATATAATGCATATATCTTGAAATGTACGAGAAAATACAGTGAACGTTTTTTAAATTTGGAAATTTAAATCCAAAAATTGAGTAGTGCTTTCCAAATGTTTTTTTAATACACATAAGACATTTAACAAAAGATAACTAAAAAAATATGTAATAATTCCAAAACATGTTTTCCGCTACCGTGGTACAGTCTTCGCGCTTTCTCATAAATAATAAGCAGCAAAACACTTGTCAACCCGAGTACATTCTTTAACAAAAGTAAAATGAAGTTTCACACTGAAAAGAATTATATAATTGCACTCGTGATCCACGTCCCCGAGGCTCCGAATAAAAACTAATTAATACGTGTTAAACAATTCCAACTTGACGCGGAATTTTTCAACATGCAAATCACCGTCTTGAGTTCAGTTTTTCCGGAAATCTTGGCATATCGACTTGTAATTCGCGCTCATTAAACGCCAGCGACCGTTTACGCCACAAGAAAAAAAAAAAAAAACATTATCGTTCAGTTTTGTCCGTAAAAAAAGCGCATTTATTTATCTTCATCGACGTCACCTTTGAATATGAATTCACCGGACAAAGAATGACCGTTGAATTTCAAACAATCGCGATTCACGTTGCGACGATCGCTGCAATTTCATTAATTAATTGCCCTCGATAAACTCGAATGCAAAGTAATATACTATTATCAGGAATACGTGAGGCGATCTCGCGATAACGCAGATAAAAGCAAGTACGCTATCTACGCGTTGGAAGGTAATGACTCCTAAGTTAAAACATTGACTATCTTAGGAATGTTTGTTTAGAGAGCCGTGAAAAAAACGCGTCGCAACGAAAAAAATAATGAGGATTGAAAATGAAACGTACTGAGAGATCAATAACAAAATTTGTAAGTTTTACAAATATTTCGTAAGACTTGCGATATATAATGCAATTTTCATATTCATATCAGATGGAAAACTTCAACAAAACACGAGAGTACAAAAATTTTAAGTCAAACAGTTGAAACTTCAAAACCTATCAAGATTTGAAATTTTGAAGTAAACACCTTCATAATGAAACACAATTCAGGTCTAAAAATGAGAATAAAAATAAGGCAATGCTTTTTTATAGATACATCTCTGAAAGAAGAAAAAAAACTGAGTAAAAATTACCAAGTCTGTCAGTAATGAGGATAAACTTCTTCTAAGAAGAAAATGACCGTCATTCACGACTCTCTCGTTTCCTTCTTTCGTTACTAACAACTTGTAATTCGAAAACGGCAAATAAATATACCAAACAGCAAGTGATCGAGCTTCATCAAACAGCGAAGCAAATTCACAATTTGAGCTAGAATCATTTTGCAAAACAAAATGCAGTCTAAATATCAGTTAAATGCTCAACTGATAATAATATAATCCTGATTTGTTTAATTCGCCATATAAAATGTATGTGCGTGTAAAAGTCGTCCTCTCACGTTTGTGGTCTCTAAAGACAATTGCGTGTTAAGACCTAGCTCGCACGTAAACATAGGGAACGGTGTTAATAGCTATCAATTTTGTTAATTTTTTTAACGTCAATGCCAACGCTACTGAACGGCAGAGATTTGAGCGAGGCGTACGATTACAACTTTTTATGTTGAGCCACACAAAACGTGGATATTATGTTTCACAAACTTGCGTGGTTTTGATTGAATATTCATTTCACGAAGGCGAAAAATATTGCAGATTAAACACGTGATCGTATAACAGTACCAATAGCAACAAGTATAATAATAGTCGTAATTATTACATTAACAACAATTATTGATAATATTATTTTTTCTTTGTCGTTAAAATGTCACTACGAAGTTAGTGTCGTTTTACGATCCCTGGTACTTTTTGTAAGTAAAATTAAAAATCAATGTTTAAATAACGGGCTAAATATTATCGAAAAAAGAAAATGGTTTAATAATATTTGCTTCGCAGAATCACAGAATTTAACAATATTATTTATAAACACAATGATCTAGTAACAAAGGTTTGATGAATCACCTTGAAAACGTACAATTAAGTATAGAAATCGCTATCTTTTAATTAATTAGTTCTTTAGATAAAAAATGCTGAAAGCCTTGTTGGAGAATTTGTAGTGAAATTCAAATTACGTGCTTCTCCGCGCTAAATTATAACAGTGTTACATTATCGATACTCATTTAGATCGTATAAAACCACGAGCATAATATATTTCATTTAGCTTCATGGAACTTCTCGTAACCCGTTAATATTAAATCGAAGATCATTATTTTTAATTATTATTTGTCTAATCTAGAAAAAAAACTCTTAAACATTTTACGGATAAAATCAATTATGAAGTCTCTAATCAGCGTTTGTAATAATTTTCAAAACTGATTTCAGTGGAAAACAATGAATTAAAAGAAAATTCATAGTTTGAATAATTAAAAAGATGATATAACAAAACCTACAAAACTAAAAGACAGCAATTAATATGTTCATCATCAAAAATAAACATTCAATATAGCAACATGACACTTAAAACATCAGAAGAAATAAGACAATTAAAAATAAACATTCAATATAGCAACATGACACTTAAAACATCAGAAGAAATAAGACAATTAACTTTAAATCTACTGCAGACATAGTTATTCGAATGTAAAATACAGACAAACATAAAGTTCGCTAAATTGTCGCATTTATTTGGTGTTACGTCACAACACTCGTTTTAACAGTAGATAAAAATAATACGTATAATATAAAAAAAAAAGTAAAAATGTTCCAAAGCAATGACTTTAATTTAAAATCTATCCAAATCGTTCTAAAAAAAAAAATTAGCTAAATCTTATGAAAATCCTAATTTAATTAAATAACTACTCATAATAACTTTGTTGAACTAATAAAATAAAACGACATAAACAATTTCGAGATTAAACTGTGACAAATTAAACCTAAAATCGTTAATATTTAATTATTAAATTAAATTGAAGTCACAAAGTTTATCAAAGAAGGATTTCATTTTCTTGATCCCAAAGTGACATCGATAATTTTTTTTATCTATGTCGTAATTTGATCACAAAAAAGACATTCATAACACTTTGATAAAAAAAATATAGCATAGATCTCCGTTTGATCGGAAAATTATATAGAATACTTCGGATAAAAAATAATGACATTGATAATTTTTTGATCGAAAAATTACATCGCTCTTTGAATAAAAAATGGACTATGACCAAAAAATGTTAATTCAAAATAACTTCGTGTTGTCACATTGCAATCATGTTTTAGTCGTAAAATGAAAATTTTTATAATTCAGGATGCCGTCAGCTTATTTCTCCCACACTGCAAAAAAAAAAAAAAAAATGAACTCAAACTTAACGAAACGGTCGTACTCGAAGACACCAAAGGCATCTAAAAGAAAACTGAAACCAATTACGTGAACCGATCCCAAGTATATTTCAACTTCAATTCACCGTTTCGCCGTCTTTATCCGCACCTCAATCAACTTCAACTGGTTTCCGTTACGGGAATATAATTACACGAAAATATATCCAGAGCCAAGACATATTAAACAGTATTTATTGCCAATTTCAAATGGAATTGTAATAATTGCCAATAACTCGGAATCACAAAGCCGCAGTTTTCCCCGGGAATCGGCATCTGTCGGTGATGGAGCCGGCCGAATCGTACAACGAAAAATTGTCGCGGCAAAAAGGCAAAGGAAGGTAAAGGACTGGGCCACCGTCTTTGTCTCGATCGATGTTTTGAGAGCGCCAAAGATTTAGGGCGCTTCTGGCTCGCCTTTCTTCCCGGGCCCGTCGACCAACTGGGCGGACCACCTGCTTCGTCCGGTCCAGGTAACTTTACCTGCCCGTGCGATCGCAACGACCACGCCGTTTCACCTATACAGTCCAGCTGATGTTTCCCGCGAGCGGCCTCTCGAAATTAGAAGAGCTCGCGTGTAAGAATTCGTGTAAACGCGAACCCGCCGCAGTGGCCGAAACACGGCCCCTTCCCGGTGATCGCGCCTCAATATTTGAATACCCCTGTCGGGCGCAATTATTGCCAAAACGAAGACCAGCTTCTGTTCGGGACTTGCCATTTTGCATTTCGTACACTTACCAAACGATTGATGATGTTTAAAAATACGTTCGACTTTCGTCAAACGGCTTGAGCCCAGTGTCCAATTAACGTTCAACCTATTGTTCAACGATGAATAAATTGGGGTTCTAATCTGATGTTCATTCAACTTGAATTTATTAAGGAATATCCGGTTAGCCGGACAGGAAGAAGGTCTATTTTGTGCGAAAAAAATCAGATACATTTTTTCATTGTTTGAGTATGAATTGCAAAAGATAATCAAGAGAAGGCTAAAATACAATAAAATTACTTTATCATTGAAACGTGACAAATTTACCATAATAAAAGAATTTATGATGAGGTCTATCTAATGGGCGGAAAAAATCACTTTCCTGACCTTGGGATAAAAGTTTTTGATTGGGTGTGAGATTTGCAACCCAGTTTGAAACTTAGATTGCTATCGCTAGAGGTGACGGAGT
Organism: Aradophagus sp. ZL-2020; assembly: GCA_022817685.1. Taxonomy (NCBI): domain Eukaryota; kingdom Metazoa; phylum Arthropoda; class Insecta; order Hymenoptera; family Scelionidae; genus Aradophagus; species Aradophagus sp. ZL-2020. Next base: position 11,713 of record JABFOV010000751.1, read on the forward strand.
TCATTTTCAACTCCCTTGATACTAAAAATAATATTGCTCTTGAGTATTTTGAATTAATATAAAATTTAAAATTCCGGACGTCTGGTTAGATCGACATTAATTGTAATTAATGTTCAATATTGAATCATAACGATTAATCACTGTTAAATCAACATTGCATTTTCAACTGAATTCTTCAATTTCGCACTGATACGATGTTGATCAATTATTAAATGATAATTTTAATTCAACTATCAAAGAAATATGAATCTCTGCTGTGTGAATATTGTTAAAACTAAAAGGTCATTTCTATCAGGGAAATCCCATTTTTTGAGTAATTAATTTAATCGTTCTGTCGTAATCCTAATTAACTTTTAATCTTCTGTTTAGATAACTGTGAAATCTTCTTTCTTAACAGTCCCACTTATATTATAAATGTTATTTATTAATGGAAAAACATAAAATAATTCCACTTACCTCAATGATTGTTTTAAGTAAATCTTGAAAGAATGTTTGTTCAGTTTTACACAAGTTAACACTTCACTAGATTTGAAACCGATGGCATTTTTATTCCACACACATTGTTTTGACTTTTTCATTGAAAAGACGTTTCAGGTATACTTTGGGTCACTTTGTTTTTATAACGTACAGAATGGTTCAAGGTGTTGATTTTGACTTGGGTCTTTTAGCTAAATCTTAAAAATCTTCCAGATATAGCACTGTTAAGAGCTTTGTGACTTTTATGCGTTATGTTGTTCAGTTGTTTTTTAGATTAATCCGAGGTAAAAACGACTTAGAAAAAAATGTAAAACATTTTTAAGATATTTTAAAATGATCACACATTTTTAACTCATTTGGTCCATTATATGAATATAAAGGGATCAATTTAAATCCATAAGTAATCAATGCAGGTATCACAGATAACACTTGATATAAACAATCCATTTATGTTCCAATTATGGAACACAAATTTTTAATGAGTAACTTGCGATCCATCTCAAACGTTCATTTACTCAAGAGTTGATCTCTCACCTTAAATTTGGTGTAACAATAAATAATAACCACAACATCTTGAACAATTCTTTGCTATGGCATATTATCACCAGGGGGCGGGGAGAGACTTTTAAACAATGACTGTCGGATTCCTTTAAGTTCGACATTCAATGTAATTCTAATGATCCCTTCGGCAATTCTATAAAAACTTTGGTACTTTTCTATAAAAATACCAAAGCTAAATTTTTGTACATGTGTAATAAAAAAGGAAAGTGGCCATTCATCAATAGCGGTGTCAAATCTCAAAAAGTCGTATTCAAAGTTACTTACAAGTGGAGGCGGCCGTTGGTTTAAAAAAGGTTCCACTTTTCAAACAGTCTGCAGATGTCGGCTTCCATGTAGTTACCATTGATTCCAATTTGTCCCGACACATCAGCTGCAACTCTACCAACTAGCCTTATTGATAATGTCATCTCTGAAAAACGTCAAGGCATATGAATGTAGAAAGTTATTTTGGAACGTTAATGCAAATTTATTACTTTTTTTTTTTTCTGAGTGAAAATGCTGCCATGGGATTTTATCAGATTTTCATGTACCACTGCTTTAGATAAGCATCAATGTTTTTTTCTCCAAGAAAGAATTTAAATTTTCAGAATAATGATATATTTAGAAACAATTTTACGTAAGATATTTTGAATGATTGAATGTATTCGATTTTTTAATCAAGATCACCGTAAATTGTTTTATAATAGTTTTGCGAAAATTTACAGAAACTGTTTTTTCTATGTCCATTCTTTATTCGCAACTTCACTACAATTAGAATTTGTCAATTAGTTGTCTTTTATGTATGAATTAAAGATTACTTTTGATTGGCTAAAAATCTGCAATCCAAGATCATGAATTCAACGACTTATATCTCAGTTTATAAATTAAATTATCACACTTGAATCGAATCAATCTGTTTTAGCGATGTTTTTTTTCTTAAATTCCATGAGAGGATTATTCGCGACATTTGAGATGTGGCAACCTAGCAACTAAAAAAAAGTATCTTATATTGTACAACATTGATTAAGAAGAACTCACGAACTGTCGTGATATTATTCTTAAAATGATATTTACCAACTATGAACAATGATTTTATCGCATACATTACATTGAACAAGTATAATGCAAGCCGGTTTTAGAATTAAATTTATATCATTATCCAAGAATTTAAAAGACAGAAGAACTGGAAAAAAAATCGCTCAGCTTTGATTTCCATAAAGTGAGAATCACGATATCATGACGAAAAATTGTGATCTTTAATAACAAGTTCTTGTCCCTCGGTATTTTCACAATTTCAGTTTAAACAACTCATTTGATTCAACGCTGCGTTTGTTTAATATTTATGTAAATTTCTTTTAACTTCATAATAGAAACAAATGCGTCCACGATATCAATCGAAACTTTTATCAAATATTTTATCAACTATTCAACCATACCCTTTCCCCTTTCAATTCACAACTTAATATTCGTTGCATTCTTTCGCTTCATCCAAAGTGCAACACTGATTACGACCAGGTTATTTTTCGTTCGCTCACTCGTATCTCCTCTTTGATAACATTTCAGTAGATTTCATGTCGACGAAAATAAACGAAGGTAATAAATTCAATCCATTTTCGAATGGGATTTACTAACGAGATGAAAACCTTTTTTATAAATACAACGTTTCATTATGTCAATTTAATACGGCATACTTTTCCATTTCATTTGAATATCTAATCGCAAAAAAGCGCAAGCTTTAGAACCATTTTCGATAGTTGACGTCTGGTGAATCATTCACTTTGCATCAGTTCATGAAAAAATGCTTCTGTTAATATTACGGGAAAGACTCTGTAAGATCTTGCTGTTAAATATGCTATGCCAACGCAACCTTGTAAAGACATTATTTTCTTTTGCTTTCACAGCGAAAATATGTCATTGCAATGGAAATGCAGTTATTATGACGAATCAGAAGATAATTTAACTGATTTTCTAACAAATCTATTAAACAATTAAATTTTGTTAGAATATAAAAAAGTTGAATGTCAAAACTGCAACTTAATTGAGTCCGCAAAAAATGGTTCATAAAATTGAACTTTCTTTTCCCCAATAATTATTTTTGTGAAATGATGAAAATAACTGTAGTGGCATGTGAAATTTTACATTACATCACGTATAAAGCATTCATAATGATAGAAAATTATCAACGAAAGGCAAAAACGACACCGACATTGATACATTTCAATGCAATGCATCAGTGACCTATAATCGACCATATGGCGACCATTCAGATTGTGGTATAAAAGACAGTTTTTCGTTTGTCCCTTTACTGCGTCCGAAAAGTCATTGTCTGAATGTTTCTTCGAGTAAATTTTATGGTTCTTAAGAAAAGGTCAAAATAAGTCAATCGTTTTAGCGACGGTATTTTACATGCGCTCAAAAATCCACATGTTCAACTAATATTCGTATTTAAATTTTTTTTTGCCTTAGTAGTAAAACAAATAAGAATGTTTGGATAGAAAAATAGTCAATAATACAAAAGAATATAAAAAATAATACTCGAAAAAACCTGATTAAACAAAGAACAAGTATGAAAAAAATGGATATTGATTTGAACGTTTATAATGCTTTATGATAAATAATAATTACTGTTTCGAGAAAAAATTCCAAAAAATTTCCAGGAAATTTCCGTTTGAAATAGTAATTCTTTCTTTTTTAAATTATTAAAAGAATTTATGATAGCACTTAGAAATTTTAATAATGAAAAAGGAAACAAAAATACCTACAAAAATGTTTATGTAAAGTTAACGAATTTTTCCATCCGACGTTGAATTATTCCAATTATTTGAAGAATTTAAAACATCAAACAAAAACCAAAAACAAAACAGGTATTGACTAGCAGGTTTCTAAATCAGAAACGGCATTTGAAATAATTAATTAATTTCAATTGCTTTACGTCAAATAATCATGTAGGCAACACCTGCGTAACATTCGAACGATAAATGATTGAAATCGTTGTAAAGCTGCTCGAGTGAATGTTGAGCTTCAATCTACAGTTCTCCGCGTCGGCGGTCCGACCTTCTTGTTTCTCGGAACTTTTCTTAGGACATTTCACGTTGCTATTCCATTGTATCCATTTTTATGGATTGACTTCCGAAAATAATTTAATAATTTCTATTGGAAAATACACTATTGGAATGACTCAAATTAAATGGAATTGAATCAACTTCAAGGTAATCGAATGGAAATAACAAGCTCACTCGTCAAATGAAAATTCAAAAACTTCATTAGAATAGACTAACAAAAGACTACAAAAGTTGATTCTCACGATTGATTGCAATTCAGATGGCAAAACGACTATCGGGAAACTAGGTGTCAGATTTGTATTTTGTAATTTCTCAACTGAATTTATTAAATTTTGAAAAATTTAATTAAAAGCAGCAAGCTACTATTTATTTTAAGAAGCATTGCCATTATTGATAGACAAATTCTCTGATAAACATACAAGTTGAAAAGAGACAAGTGTTAACGTACATGAATAACAGACTTTATAATTTATATTAGATTGTCTTTAAGCAATCTCAAATCAATGAGTAAAAAAATAAAAAATTTAAGTATTACATTTATAAATTTTATAAAACATCTATGATAAGTTTGTATCACTGTAAATACAACGTAAAACATTGTCTTACAATCATACATACCTACACATAATTTATTTCTGTTGATTCACATAAATTTGCATAAATTCTTCACATTCATAGAAGTTATGAGAAATACTTCAAAAGGTACTTGTATATTTACCAAATTTTTTAGGAATTCAAAAAAGTACAAAAAAAAAAAAAAAAAAAAAAAATAGATTATAACAATAAACCAACAAAATAGTTGTACTTCAAAAATAATCTAAAAAATAATAAAAATAATAAATAAGAAGAAAAACTTTTCATCTAGTAGACATTTTTCTTGAATTAGATTTACCTACAAAGTACACTTGAATTTACTTAACTTCAATTGAATTATTCAAATTTTAGTTCATTTTCCCAATTAGTTGATACAAGTATAAATTATAATTGAACACATTCAACTCAATTTCTATTTGAATTAAGTTACAGTAAAATATTATGCTCTTCCTTAAATTATTGAAATATTTACCGAACTGCAATCATGAAATCTGGAATCTGACATCCAATATTGAGATGTTGGCCATCGCTAGTTTTCACAGAGTGTATGGAGACGTTCGCAGCCGTTCAATGGCTCATTCAACTGCCGCTCGCTGCTGAACGTATTCAATTTCCAGCGCGAAATCCGCGGCGCCGTTCGAAATGTCGTGTGATGCAGATGTCAATGTTGCTCTGAATCCAGTGACTTGACAATACGCAAAGCAAATCCAAACAATTCCAACGAATCGTTCAGGAAATTGTTTCTGCGAGCGAATGACAATTCTCGATCAAGCTTTTCTGAAAAAGAATAAAAAAATTCGAATAAACAATAATAATGACAATGATGAAACATTGCAAAACGAAATTGATTCAGAACAATTCGATTACATAATGCGAAGTACGACTTTTTTCCTTCTTTCAGTCTTTCATTTTTTTCTTGTTGTTACAAAGAAGTCGCTCTACACATGTAATTGGCAATGCGCAAATTCAATTAATAGTTAATTAATCATCCAACGTAATGGCAAATGCGTAATGGAAAATACGTAATACTAGGATTTTTTACGCAAAGACGTCGCGCGCTGGAACAATTCTTTAAATGAATTGACAAGTCTAAAGTTGATTACTGGATGCCGTGAACCGCTTTGCTTTGTGCAATTTATTTAAAGCTGTTAGCGCTGCAATCGCAGTTTTCGCGCGGCGTTTCAATATATACAATTCCAATTTGTTTAACGAATTTTCTTCTTTCATTGCCATATTCATTTACGTCGGTGTAATTGATAAATATAATAAAATTCCCGACATTTTTATTCTTTAATATAATAATTACTGTACAGATTATACTATGCATCACTGTTTTAAAAGATTTAATGCAGTTTTCCGTGTACTACTATGTCAACATTTGTTTTTTATATTCTTTATTAGTTGAAAGCATATTAAAATAAAATACCATAACTCAACACTTCTAGTGAATCATTATCAAGTCTTATCTTTTGTTTGTCACCGATCAATTACATTGACAAGAATTTATTTCTACTTTGACTACTTCTTAATCAATCCTCAGGGCTGATTGTCGCTAATCTTTCAAGTAAGTAAAAATTGAAACTTCTGTCTGAGTTACTCATATATAGATGTTACACAATTGAGTCTCATTTACAAATATATTAAAAGTCTATAGAATTCATCAATATACCGTTGGCATTTGATCTTATCTCCTCCGAACTTAACACCAAATTTTTCAACAAATAGAAATGTAACTACTCTCTCATGAAATGCACAAAGGAAATGAAAATATCAGAAACTTTTCTTTCACCATTGTTCTTCGATTTCTATTCAGTTGATAGAACTGTTAATTGGAAGAAGTAGGAAGAAGTCGAAATTGCATTCGCTTCTATTTCCTATTTCAATTATGAAGTCATCTTTACTCTCGACGATCCTCCTTTTTCGTCATTAAAAACGCACGGTAACGGTATTGCATAATAAAAAATAACAGCCAACGTCGAGTAATTAAACCTGACATAATTGCGACCGGTCGATTGGAGACAGAAGAATTGTCACTCGCTGAACGATAAATCCGTCCGACTCGTCGGGACATGTTGCAAAACAACAGGTACCGTTTTCCACGTCCTAACCGCCATTATCAAGACGGAACGTGCGAGTCTCGTATTTTCTTCAGAACCCTACAAGATACGTAACGCAAAGAAAAAAGAAATTGCTCCAACGCAATAGGAAAGAAAACATATATGCCTTATAACAATAATCTACACTCTGGCAAAGAAAAACAGAAAACAAACTGCCTTAGATTGCAGATATAACTACCTACCAATAGTTGATTATCAGGTATTCATAGATAGTTATATCTTCAATCAGTCTTCCAGTTTGAAAAACCATTTGTGAAGTCATTATCACGAATGAAACATGTGTTCGTTTTTGATTACTTCATAGTCAACACTTTGCAGATAGTGAAATACTTCACAGATAGCTAAATTTACTGTCTACAAAAAATAAACTTATGCAAGTTATTCTTTTCGATGGATACTGAAACAATACATAATGAAAACTCGAAAAATATATAAATAAGTGAAGTAATACATAAACAAAGAAAATGTCAATGCCACAAAAAAAAATGTAATTACCACAATCAGGATTAGTTACAGAATATTTTATAAAGCATCAATTGCAAAATATTAAAACGGTAATTACTCCCATTTAGTGGAGCCCCCTAGTGGAAGGGTTTGGGATGCGATGCTTCCCAAGAAAAAAAGTTTTGCAAATGAAAAGGCGCAAGAATCTTTTTTGCATGAAAAAAGGAATCGAGTCGTACACAATAAAGGGGACGAACGTTTCCGTAGCAGGTGGAGTGCGTCACGGGCTGATAAGCCAACGATAACAGCGCGAAGCTATTTTTCACGGCGCTCGGCGAGCGCGCGTTAAAAATAACGCCGGTCTCGCGGCGATTCGTGCGCCCCGAGGCAAGCCGGCTGATTAATTGTGCAGCGAATTATCTTGCGCAGAGAGAGTGTAGCCAAAGGTGCCGCGAATTCGGAAACAAGTCGGCTGGAAACGCGCCCCCGGTGCCATCGACTCGCTGTTTTGAATCGTCAATTAATCGCTGCCGCTAAAGTGTCGCGATTCTTTGTTCGCGTGATGATTCATTAAACCTCGTGACTTCGTCTCGACGAGCGCTGCTTTTAGGTTCACGAGAAAGTTGGGAAGCGTCGTAATAGTCTGCCAAATGAAAATACGTTTGTATTCAGTCCTTCTAAGCATGTGTTTTGAGAGACGGTTTAATGAAAGAAATACATTGATAGAGTAAGAGTCTTTGATTGAAGATCTGGTGATAATTTATCTGGTGATAATTATTAATTAAAATTAGCCTTCCAGTATAACCAGGCAGTAAGAAGATACGTTTTTGTAAGGAATTTCGGATTATCGTGATACAATGTTTTTTCATATATGTATTTTAAGTTTACTTTGTTAAGTGTTAGATGTTGTAAAATTTCAAATTTAATTTTATGTAGGCGAAATTGTCGGAGTATTAGGAATAGTTGTTTGGCGTTCCATTACATGTCTGCATGTGAACTCATCAACTAATCTTGAATTAAATAAGCTTCAAGCACTTACAAAATGTCAAGTTATACTATCCTTGCACACACCAAGAATAGTATGAAAGAAAAATTATTACGTATCGAAGAAAAGTATTAAAATCAACTTGTTGATATCAAAATAACACTTTCACAGTAATATATAATATTTTTACAATTATAAAGTGTCTCAGTCCACTGTCAGTATTTGTCAATCAAAATCTGATGATCTTTGTTTAGGATTGACCACATTGAAGTTAGGCTTGAAACAAAGAAAATGATGGGAAAATTTAGTGATGCTTGAACGAAAATAAAAGTTTCCTGAGTATTAGCAGACTATCTTGTAAAACAATCAATGATGCTGTTTTACATTTCATTAATATTCTCATTGAGCATTATTTTTTAAAGCATTATCATATTAACATAGTTACCTTATAATGCCTTTGTTACTCGCAGATAAAAATTCATTTCTTGGAAAAAAAATTAATCAATTAATTGATTCTTAATTAAACATTTAATGGTGTACTTAATTAAGTAACTTATTATCAACTAATCAATTTTTTATTAATTAATTATCAATTAATGAACTTCTAGTTTTTTAAAACATTAGTGAGCGTCAATTAAAATTAATGAATCCTTAATTGTCGACTAAAATTTTGCTTAACTTTATTAATTGTCCATCAGTTTTGTCTACTTTCTATAATCAGTAACGTTTAGACCTAATGCCTCCAACAGTGGGAATCGTATGTTTCGATATAACATGAACGTTATTTTGCATATAAATAAAACGCTCGAAACCAAAAGTTACATAAGCGTGAGTTTTTCATAACGATAATTGAATTGAAACGGAGTTAAAACTAATCGGTCGATTAGCCGGCCAATTTGCCTGCGTCTTGTTTCACGCCTTCGAAACATTGCATTCGTAATGAACCATTCCGAACAGCGTTGAATTGTGTGTTATTATATTGTATCGCGGCTCCGAGCAAAAATGATCATAAATCTGACGCCGATACGCACATACGTATCTCATTAAAAGTGGATGGCTCGATAGCAGTAGAGTTGCAAACAATTCGCCGGGGGAGTTTTTGTTACACAGTGACAGCGACTCCCGAGAGACTGCATACCAGGTTTCAAGTTTGGAGAGTAGGGTGCACATTACAAAAATGTACACGCAAAGAATAAGATTTTTTTGAACAACAAAAGCAAATATTTTTATCCAGTTTCTAACCAATTAGAACAAAAGAAGTAAACCTGCTGAAAATCATAGAACTGTAAGTAATGTGATAACATTAATATAAAAAATAATTAATAATAAAATACAATGTTGCAAAAAGTAAAGATGAATGTTAACTATTTACAAAGTCTGAGGTATGCAGTTTCAAGTAAGAATGATAATGTCCTCTAAATAAAATAACAAATTTCCATTGCAGTTTCTCATTGTAACTCAGCTGATTTTGCTATGAAATTAATGAAATCATAATTAAAAAGTTTTACTTATTTTTTATCACAATCACACTCTAACACTAAAATTTGTACATCGCGGCTGTAAAAATGTGAAGGTGATCAACGATTTCAATGAGCATTGAATGAATTGAAAAAATGTGAAAGAAAGAAAAGGACGATAAATCGCGTGGGCGTCCGTTGATGCAATAATTCACGGTCGACGAGTCGATTCCGTTGCGTAAAAACGGGTCGTCCAAAAAGTACAGTGAGTAAAAAAGTGGGGATCATTAATAATGCTGATTCAATATAGTGTCGCGTCGAAGGCGCGCCGCGCAGACTTTTCCGCGCGATGCCGATCCGGTAATCTAATCGCACTTGAGTTGGTTTCAATGCTGCGTTATTTTCTGCAATACGTTAACCTTTTCCAGGCACAAAAGTAACACCCACTTGGCCGCACCGTCGTAAACGCGCGCGTACTTTCGCCGAGCTATCGGACGTACTCGCAGCTTATTCAGACGGCCGCGTTACCGCGGGCACAACGTCCAATCGAGCTGAATTTACGGCCGAGAATCGCCGGATTTATTGTGAATTCAATAACAATAATGGCGATAAAGCGATCCTGCTACGCGGGCAGAAAAGAGCAGGGATATGGAAACTTATTAATATAATGTCACGTGTCTTCATGGCGCATCAGCCAAACCATTTTGTAATGCGCTAAGAATGTCCATTACCTACGTAAAGTCCATGAAAAAAGAGACGCTTTCTCACTCCGCGCACGTTCGCCAAGTCGGCCGCTTGCTCGCATGCAGAAGCGACACTCAAGTCTGTTGGGTCTGCGAGAATTTGCCACGACATTAAGTGTGTTGGTTACTCTTTAATCGCCAATGTTCCTCCATCTACCAGAGACTTTTTTAAACTGTTTTTTCGTATCGTTCTATCCAAGTAGTCCTGCAAAAGGAAATTGATGAAAAATTAATATAAATCGGATATGCTGTTTTGCAACAGAAGTAAAAGATGGCATTAGGCTTTTCATGACATTTTCCAAGTAAATTTATTTACTTTATACAAAGATGCTGAATTCATAAAACTAAAATGTATTAAAATAATTTGCTTTATGATAATGAAAAAGTGATTATTTTAAAATCCATTTTTTTCTCCACTACAATTTCTCAAACTTAAACGAAGTTCCTCTTTTTAGTTGACCTTTTTCTTTCGTATCTCAGATTCAAATTTAATCATACAAGTTACACGTGTTTACATAAATTTATTGCAATGTTTTAATTCTTTTTATTAAATTTACATGAATTAGTTCTAATTAAAAGTCTTAATTATCAATGTGATTTAATTCTACAGGTAGCATCACGATGAATGCACAAGCAGCGCTGTTACTCGTCTTTTGTCTAGGATGTGCGCTCCAAACAAACGCGAAAGCCACAGAACGCATTTCACCGAAAGCCAATTCGGTGGAAGACAAGACGAGCAAAACACCATTGGACAATATTGAGCCCCTACCTATTTTCTCCAATCCCCATGATCTATTGCTCAAGGAGATTCAAGCCCTCAATAAGGATGCTGAAAATGAAAAAGTATGTACCACTGCCATTCACATAAAAATAAAGTATCATTACATGATTATCAGAACTGTTTCAACTAGCGATTTAAATTTTTACTTTGAATCGGAAACTGTAAATACAAATATTACAATCCCTTAAATTCACAGATGCAAGAAGAGGTAGGGAAGACGCTCAAAGCAGAAGCTGAGAAGAGTACGATTATCCCCAACGTGGCGGATAAATTCTCAGCAGTGCTAAACAAAAGTGGTAATACTATCGACGTGAACAAACTTCTAAAGGATGACCTAGCACTCAAAAACGAAGATAGCAACGACGAAGACGAAGATGATGAAGAAGATGATGATGATATGGATGACGATGATATGGATGAAGATTACAACGCAGATTACGAAGATGATCTTGATGATGACTCTGATGATGAGGAGGACGATGATGAAAAGATCTCAAATAATTGTCCAAAGTCCTGCAAATGTGTCAAGGGATACCAAGCTATATCTGCGAAGTAAGTATTCTCATTAATTGCTAACTAAAGTATTGCTTTAATATTTTATATGTATAAATCTGATTTTAAGATAAAAATATAAAAGCTAAATAACATTTACGACTTTACCCTTTTTATGAAAATTATTTATAGATGTAACACACTGGACGATACACAAATATTTGGAGGAGGTATCAGTCATTTGGAAGTAATTGGAAGTCCACTTGAACCAAAGAGGCTCAACCTTGGACCTCACGCTTTGCATGCCTACGGACTTCAACAACTAGAATCTGTTAAATTTGTGGACGTCGAATTCACTAAATTTGACAGAACAGTGTTCGATGGCTTACGAGAACTTTTTACTGTCAACATCACGCGAACCAGCCTTCAAACCTTGGATCCGGACTTGTTCCAAAATTGCACGCGACTTAACATACTCGCCATTTCTAGCCATAACTTCAAGTATAACCAGAATGGAAAAACGAAAGAATACCTCTTGAACGCACCGTCTTTAAATGAAATCGTTTTCTCAAATAATTCTTTGACTAAATTGCCACGTATGGCGTTTGCCAAGATGCCAGAGCTGCTGTACATCAGCTTAAAGGACAATCAATTGACAACTTTAGACCGAGTGACATTTAGAACGCTACAGAATTTGGGAGAATTAGATGTATCTAATAATTTGTTGAATTATTTCACGCCAAAATTCTTCGAAGGATTAGAATTGAGAACCCTTCGCATTGCAAGTTAGTACTACTTGAAATAATTCAAGATGGTGGCTTCCATACTTTGAAAGTTTAACATGTGAAGATGATAATTAACCTTTATTTCTTCTTTTTTCAGACAACAAATTTACGTCACTTAGATCTCTTGTGTCCAAAAGTTTAACTGTGTTGGATGCATCTGGTAATAAGATCAAACACATCACCAAAGATGACCTTTCTGGAATCCCTTCAGTTGATCAATTGATACTGAAATCAAATGGCATGATCAGGATTAACCCGCATGCTTTCTCTAGACTTGACCAACTCACATTTTTGGATATTAGTGACAACTCTATCTCGTCCATTACGGAATCTCATTTTATCTCTAATCCGAGACTTCAAATTTTGATCATGAATGATAATCCAGACCTGCAGAGTTTACCGATTTTCAAAAGTAACACTGAAGAACATGGAGCATTTAGGTAAATATATAACATTCAAACATTTCCCTTGACTACATTACAATTTGTAAGAACTTACATTCAACAATATTAAAAATAATTATTTTCGGGGATAAACTAATAGCATTTAATTAGTGAAATACAATATAATTTTAAAAAGTTAAAAGTCACTAATGTGAAAGCTTTTTTTCTAATATATCAATGATTAAATTTTCAGTATATACCGATTTGAATGTTCAAACTGCGGTCTCAAGTTCCTAGAAGAGAAGACTTTTGACGCTATGCCAGCCCTGGCCCGCCTCAATCTCTCCAAAAATCGTCTCACTTATATTCCAAATTATCTTTTCCGCAAACATCTATCACTTCGGGATCTCGATTTATCCGACAATATGATCAGTGAACTGGAAGCCGAAATGTTCGCTGGAGCTGTTTCTTTAACAAAATTGAATCTTGCTGGAAACTTTTTAAAATCGCTCCAAGTAACACCATTCTCTGCAACTTCGAACTTATTCAGACTGGATGTCAGCCGAAACAATTTGGAACGAGTGTGGAGTGAAGCTCGAGAGCCTCTGAAAAGTTTGAGGTAGGCAATTGGAAACAGTTAAACAACTTTAATAATTACCAAATAGACAATAATTAATAAGTTTTTCGTTAATTAATTAGGTCACTTTCCGTTCGTGGCAACAATCTTAAACGCTACACCGTCGAAGAATTAAAAGCTACACCAAAACTATCTGGACTAAACATGAACGATAATCCTTTGGTCTGTGATAAGGATTTCAAGGAAACTATTGAGTATTTGACCAAAAATGGAATTGTTCCAAAACAATCCCTAGTCTCATCCGAGGACTTCAACTTTAACTATGAATCTATCACTCAATGGTCCGATTTAGCTAAAAAGGTTTGTCAATTCCTCGACGAAGGACCACCATCCAAAATACCAGATAACTTCCCTGTCAGAATCAATGGCATCAACACAATTTCATCGTCTGTTTCCTCCACTGGAAATGATCAAAATGATGTTCGAAATGAAAGTTTGTTTGACGACGAAGACGATGAAGATGATGAGGACGAAGATGAAAATGAAAACGATGACCAGGCAAGTGCTAGAATTATTACCATTGTACCTTTGAATATGAAGTCAACGGATTATGAAAATTTATTGAAGAGGTAAATTAATGTAACTGCATTTTTTTGATGACTAATAATCCTTCTTTTTATAGATGGCCTACAACCAAGACATTGGTGATGGCATCATTTCCTTCACTTCTTCAAATCAGGAAGAAGAATTTGAAGAAGAACTTCTCCACAAGATGAGCTATGAATATCGATCGTGGTACAGTGCTATAATGTGGCCAGTGATGATTACCATCTTGGTGACGTTGGTTGTATTCTGGCTAGTGGCTGTTTCTGTATATGTATCCAAGCGACGACGAAATGGTCCAGTAATCAGACCTCCAATGATCTTGCGCCAAGGTTTCGGAGATAACAAAAATTGTGGACTTGTCTATAAGCCTTTGCAAGAAGAAATCGCCACTCCACACATGCCTAAGCGAGGCAGTTTCTATTCCAGCAGTACATTCCATTATGACAAAATTGTGCCTGAAAGCGTTTAAATTCAGACAATTTGAATTCAACGACTTTTATAAAATACACAACCGTTCACTGACGTCAAGCAGATCAGAAACAAATGTAAAATTCATATTTGTTCTTTGTTAAGTATTCCATTTTGATCAATAATTATATTTACTATAGTTTCTAATTAAAAAATTAAATGAATTTAAAAAAAAAAAAAAAAATTATAGAGAACAAATCTTTTTAATACAGTACTTTAATGATGTGTTGTTAATGCGATTCATTTGAAATCAAACACATCTGATAAATATGAACTTTACCAATTTGTATCTTTTGAAAGTCGGTATTTTATCAGAGTTTTAATAACAATATTGATAAAATAGCGATGTTAATCTTTGGCACTAATTTCCAGTTTCATTGAAATTACTTGACACGAATCCTGGTCAAGGCTTTTTTAGACAACAATTGTGTCTATTTAATACAAGATTTTGTGAAATTGATTTAATAATCTACTGGGTAGAAATAATAAAGTTACATTATTTTCTGCGAATTTCGCACAATCTCAAGCTTTCCTTCTTTTTCAAACAAAAATTTTTTTCTCTATGTATCTATTAATTTTTTTTTTTCTTTTTGATGAAGACATATGGCGTACTTGAAAATCTACATTAATATTGTTGATTTCCAAACCAGTATATTATTATTTTTTGGATATAGCAATATATTTTTTAGTTCGCGTATTTTTTTATACAAATTTGAATCCTAGTTTATTAATCAACGACGTTGTTGTACCCAACTATCGTAGCTTTTAAAAATCATTGTATCGTAAAATGCAAAAAATTTATGACAATTAATTAGGACTGCGATAATTATCACTGTTATTCTACGCAAATATATTTATATATACATACACACATATAATTATTTGCGTAATTTACAAGCCTGAATTGGAGCCCAAAATATTATATAAATAATGTTTTTTGTTATATTAAACAAAAATATGGAACAAATTATAAATCAACTGTAAGTCCTTATGACTCATCAACAACAATGAATGAATGAACGTGGATATTCATTGAAAAATCATTTCATCGAAATATTTTGATGCAATAAAATTGCAGAACCAGACAAATGGACTGGGAGAAAACTCCAGAAGCGTAATTGTAATTAAAGAAAAGTGCAAAATATGTAAGACAATCATAGTTTAAAGTTGTCCACAGCAGCAGCGATTGCTTGTATCGTTTTAAGTACTAAATGAATGATAGTGCAGTGTCAACTAACGTTTAGTGTATCGACAAAGTTCTATATCATCTATACTCCTTAATATCTATTGTAAATAATATTGTCGTTTTAATAAAAAGATAAACCATCATGTTTTGTTATTGCAACATATTTTATTATTGCAATCGCTGACCCTCAAAACGACTAAATAGAAAACAGTACAAAATAATGTACATACAAATGTCTGCTTGAACCTAATGACTCATAATAGCAAAATTATGTGACAGTCATTACTCTATATAAATCCTATTATATCAAAAGGTGAAAAATAGGAATTTACATTGAAATTAGTTTATGTGTGATTTATCTATAACTGTAAAAATATTTGTTTCAACATAGGACTTCACACATTAACTAACTGTAATGTAATGTCTATTCATTGCCCAGTGTCATTGTTTATCAATATTTCAACATTGGAAGTTTGTAATTAAATTATGATGATACAAATAATTGATTCACACATACACGATTAATTTTTTAAGAGTTCCGTTTTTGAAATTTATATCCATATATTAAGAATGATACTCAAAATTTGAAAAATTAAATTGAATTTTGAAAAATTAAATTAAATTGAATCTGTAATTTGTTTGATATCAAAAAACAAATTAATCTTATAAAACAGGAAACTAGCATGTATGTATTATAATATTTCCACTCATGTGTCACATCATAATGATATCATTTATCATTTATGTAATGTTGCAATACGTTTAAAATTTAAATTGTTTCAAGAAAACACAGTTTGTTTAATATTTGCATGTATACTGCTGAAATTTCTAGAAACAATATTATTTTGGTATGCAACATATATTTGTATCATGTAAAGCCAGCTTTATTGCTATTGATAACAATAAATAAGCTGTTAATTTGTTCTACTTAATTAGATGTCTTTTGAACTTAAAATTTAAATACATTCGAAAATAACCATTATATTAAACTTTATGAATGTGAAAACGATTCAATTTTGTAAGTATGAACAAATCAAATGAAACTGAACAAAGTTTGTATGTATTTGAACTGAGTTCAAAAATAAATTAATTACTTGATACTGAAATTAGTGGTGCCATTTTCCATAACCGCACATCAATACCAGTTCTGCAACGATACAAATCCAGGTTGCGCATATGTAATTGTATTTGATACATGAGCGATTATTATTGGCACTTCCTTCATTTCTTGCTGCAATCGACCCAACTTTTTTAAATCCATATATTGTTTATTTTGTGCCCTAAAAGTATCATGAAATCATTAATTTGTTTTCTTTATTACAATCATTTGAACTACTTACTAAACAAATATTTTAAAATTATTTCAAATGTATTATATACCTTATTATGAGAACACGATAAGCTGGAGTGCCAGGATTCGCCTTCTTGTAAGGTTGACTGCTCAGATAAACGTTATAAGATAGACTGTAATCTGAACTCTTCTTTCTTGTACTGACGTCCGGTGCAGGCTTGATTATTCTTAGTTTCTCATAAATTTCGCCAAAATTCATTGGACCGAAAACTTTTAGCAGAGGTTTTACAGACTGCCTCAAAACTTGCACTTCTCCGTTCATATCACTTGATTCTTCATCATCTATTGTAATGGTCTTTTCTTCCAACCATTTTTCTTTCAGTTCTGTCCAGGTGGCAACGTTTGGCAGTTTATTAAATGAAGGAACATTCACCTCATCGTTACAAGTTATGTCTACGACATCTGAACTCTTTCGAGAGTTTTTCTGGTCATGTGACAAATGATTTAAATTTACCTGAAAAACAATACCAATAAATTATATTGGATTTAGTAATATTCTATGAAAATGTTCAATTAATAATTTAATAATCAAACCTGTGGTCTCCAATTAAAATTTCCTCTGTCATTGAAAAATGAATGTTGCGTATTTTGTTGATAAGAGAAATGAACATTTTGTTGTACAGAAGCTTGAAAGGGATTTCGATATGGTATACTCATGTAAATGGAACGCATGACGTTTTGCATAACACCAAAAAACATACTGTAATTTACAGTTGATTGATAATTAAATGAATGCCTTTGATTAAAACTCGAAATGTTTTGTTGAAAAAAGGTGTTCTTGTTAAACCATTGTTGCGAAAATCGGTTGTATTGTTGAGAAACTCCACAACTTTGTTGTGATTGATTGACTTGAGAGTTGAAGGCATTTGCTTTTGAATTATCATTGTAATTCGTTGTTGATTTACTGAGTGAACTTTTTTCATAGTCTTGACTATTCATCCATTTGGATTTTCTGTAGTAATAAACATCTTTTTGTGGTCTAATACTGTGAGGTATATAATTTCGGTTAATTCTTACTACAGTCACTGCATTAGCTGCCACATTTGGCAACTGATTAAGTATCTCCAATTTTGATAGTGGTTGCTGACGACTTTTATCTTCATCATCGGAAATATCAATCACCTGATTATAATAAAAGAAAAACACACATTAATAGTTTACATCATGTATAATAATATGTTTTGTTGAAACATGCAAAATTTGTGATATTTTTTTTTTTTTTTTAATATATACAATTTATACTTAAAAATAATTAACTCATAATTAACATTTTTCAGTTAAATGAAGAAAAAAATTGATGGTTGATTCTTTTATAATTTTCAAATTTAGTTGATTTTTGTTTAACTTTAAAAAAATTTGTAACTTAATCAGTAGAAAGTAAGGGACAAGAGTTCCTCAATTTGAGCTTAATAATTTTCTTACTTCTTCACGCAGTCTCTTATTACTTTGATTAACGTAATTAATGTTACGTTTTTCTCCTCTTGAAGAATTACCCTCGATACTGTTAACTATAGTAATATCCTTAGATTCCGAATTTTTTGCTGGCATGTTAATGTTAATTCTCTTAGGCATTAACTTCACATTTCGCTGAATTCGCGAACCAGGCCATTTGGTAACATTGCTTTTTGCAATTTTTATGTTATCAAGGACAATTTCTTCAGAAATAATTTCAATTTTCTTTGATTTTTTCTTCCCATCAGTATCAGAGGAACGTTCATTTTTATCACCAGGGACATTACTTTCAATTTTATTATTTGAAATATTTGAATCATTTGAATTTTCACATAGTTCCATTTTAATTTCACCTAAACACTCTAGATTATTCTGATTTTTTTCAGTCTCTTCAACTTTACTTGAAGCTTCTATATCCCTAATAATATCTTTACTTTCTGTATTATTATTAGTAATATTTTGATCAGGAACAGAAACTTCTGCCTGTTTACTAGAGTCTTTGCTTGATATATCTTCCATCTCGATATCAATGGACACTGAGGGAGGTTTCATCATTCTTAAACCATTTTCTGGTTCCACAATAACTTTCTTACCAACAGTATGACGTGAATCACTTGATGATTTTTTTACATATCTTTGCAAATGATATCCTTCTTTTACTAGCTGACGGTATACTCTATAATGATCCAAAGTATATTCTGCATTGTCACTGGAGTTGAACAAAACTGTATAGGCTTGTTGAACTGAAAGTGGGATTCCTTTCCAGTACAATTCTAAACAATTCTTCAAACAGAAAATACAATTCATTTGATTGAAATTGAATTTGTATACAATAACGTTAAGAATTTTGTACATACATAACAAGTTCAAAATTAGAAAAGCAAATTATTTTTTATAAATTTAAAAAAAATCAATTATTACAAAAAATAATAAAAATAAAGTAAAGTGATTCAAAGAATGGAATCTTAATGTTTTTTTTTTATCTTAATAATAGTAATAAAACATTACAAAGAAAATAGCTGAAATTTTTATGAGAATTCATCTATGTTTGAACTTACATGTATTTACCTATGTATTAGTTACTGAGAAAAAAAAATCTTACCATTTCTAGAAGCAAGAGAGCTTCTTCTGGGATTAAATAAAGCTCTGAATTGATAATATGTCCAAAATTATCCCATGATTGTCCTGATTTTTTTGTAACTTTTGCTTTTTTCTCATAAGATAACCATTCTGCAGTAGCCAAATTAGAAATTCTCTCAACCTTTTCCAAATTCAATAAATCTTTGCGTATATTAAGTCCATTTTGAATTGCGTTGTTCTCCAACCAGGAACCATTTGGTTCATAACGCTTTTGGCCAAGTTTTGGTAATGAAGTTGTTGCTTTTTCCCATTCCTCCCAAGTTACACATCTAATACCTTTATTTTTTAAAAGTTCTGATGCGCTGTAAACCAAACATATTCATCATTATTATTATTATATATTATTAATATGTATAGATATTATTATTATTAATTGAAATATATATTATGCATTATACAAATTATAATTATTAGTAATATCAATATTACTAAAAATTGCGTTTGGAAATAAGGACTGGCAGCGCGCTGCCAGTGCTTTCAATGGATCCTCTAATGATTATGATAATGTGCATTTAACCACCCTAGTCATCAAAAGAAAAGTTCACTAGGTGAATTCGATTGGAAGCATCTTCAAGGAAGTGCTCAGGATGATTTTTAATCGATGACCCGAGTCATCGCTAAGAAAGTGCACCAGGTAATTTTTGATGACTTGAGTCATCGCCTGGCAAGTGCACCAGGTAATTTTCGATGACCCGGGTCATCGTCAGGGAAATGCACTAGGTGATTTTTGATGACCCCAGTCATTGCCTGAGAAATGCACCAGGTGATTTTTGATGACCCGAGTCATCGCCTGGAAAGTGCACCAGGTGATTTTTGATGACCCGAGTCATCGCCTAGGAAGTGCACCAGGTAATTTTTGATGACTCGGGTCATCGCCAGGGAAGTGCACTAGGTGATTTTTGATGACCTGAGTCATCGCCTGGAGAGTGCACCAGGTGATTTTTGATGACCCGAGTCATCGCCTGGGAAGTGCACCAGGTGGTTTTTTATGAACCGGGTCATTGTCAGGAAAGTGCAG